>OU426858.1:3032968-3182968 GCA_911387685.1 Dolichovespula media
AATTATTACTGTAATCGATTAATCCTTAAGTTTATGTAATACTTTAGAAATATTTATCAAAAGGAAATTATTATTTTCAATTTGTTTCAAACTTTTAGTATTATATAATTTTATCGATCTGTTGTAGTATAATTAACAGTGTGTATATAATATAAATAGTGTAATATTAAGTAAATTAGTAATAAAACATTATGAAAACACATTGAAATATGCAGCCATTCTCACGGCAGTACTTGGGTTACATAATTTACAATACGTAATTAGATATTGATAGATCACAATACCAACCCAGATCTTACCACGTGGAGGTCGTTGCATCTGGAGATCCACGGGATAAAATAACATACTAATTAATAGCGCTTAATGAATCTTCTATCGACCCGATTTTAATCGATCGAGGGTTCATCAACCGCGACTTTGCCCTAAACTACTCATGAGAAAATACTTGGATTCTTTATTAATTATTTAAAAACATATTTTTACAGTTTTACACAATTATCGTGACATAATGAATTGGCATAATTTTTACATCTAGGAAATATACAGAGTACATGTATTTTATAATCACTAATACGTCACATTTATCATAAATATATTATGTTATTGATAAATCTAAATTTGGAGATTTAAAAGTTAAGAATGGTAATTCATTCATAAGTAAATCTCGTTTTACAAATAATGACACTTATTCATGAATCAACCCAATATATATCCAAATTTTTGGAACTATCTTAATTATTAAGTGGCAGACAGTTAAACGTTCTGCCATTTTAACCTTAAATTAGCCTTAAAAATGAGTTAACCTTAGAATTAGAGTCCTTAATATTAATATTAATATAAATGTGCTAAAGTGTATAAAATGAAGCATTAGAGCTTAACGTGCATTATGCATCATGCATCATAATTATACTCCTATGAATAAACATGCAATAGAATTATAAAATTAAAAAAAAAAAACTTACTAACGTACTTTACTAATTTGTGAGATAGTACATAATATGAAATTATTCCGAGTTAGTTATATTTAATCTTATTATTTAGTATGGCTTTACTCCAATTTTATATTACTTCTTTTTAATACCAATTTTCTCGTTATCAAATACCTGAAAAATAAAACATAGCGTATATAAAACAAATCATAAAAATAAACGGAATAAAATTACAAAATTATGGAATTTGCATAGTATGTGCTTTAAATATGAAAACCATATTAAAAATCCACACATATAAGTGTGAGATCCATGCAATAATTGAGATTGTAGGCCTAAAACACATCTGTTGATTAATGATACATTTTATTAATAAACTTTAAAATCTTTAAAATCTTTTATACATCTCGCAAATATTTGAAATTATATTTGTTATAGTTAATATTTCAATCATATATATATATATATTTAAACTTTAAATAATTATATTTAATATTTTATGTTTGCCTTTATAAATGCATGTATATATAAATATATATTTTAAACAGCAGCTATTTCAGGTCCTCAAGTATGCGAGTATCGAAAAATACTGATGTTAATAAATCCAACGATAATCACCTATAGCAAAAAGAAATTTCGTTAATCACACAGTTTATGTATAAAAGTATGAAATATAGGACGTTCATTTGACGTGCACGTAGATGCATTTTTCAATTTAATTCCCTATCTATTATTATTAATCCCTACATCACGTTGCAGTAAGATAAAATTTAAAGGCATGACACTATACTATAATTTATAATGCTTAAATAATTTAGAAAAATTTCATATATTATTAAAATTAATAAAAATCAAATATATATATATATATATATATATATATATATATATATATATATATACGAATTATATTATCAATTACTTCTGTATCACGTTTTTTATTAAAAAAAATTATACACAATATTCGATCAAAATTAAATATTATAAAAAAGTTTAATTTACGAAATCTAATAATACGTGAATATGAGTATTTTTGATTCTAAGTAACTAAGAATATGTGTATCTATTGGACAATTCATGGACGAACTTTACGTTCTAAAGAGTTGGAAAGACCCATCATCTTTAGTTATAACAATAATTACTGACGAGCAACATAACAGGTGTGGTCAAGACAAATATAAAAATATGAATAAAAGTATGAAAACAAAAAGAAATTAATAATAAAAGCTTATTATGCATTTTGTGAACTATTCTAGTCTGTGAACGGTCAATGGATCGAAAGAATTCGCCAATCGTACTTATTTACAGAGATACATTTACTCGAATGCCCAAGCAGATATTTAATCTAATCGATGAACCTAGTATTAACACTTCGCGTTTTGAAAAATTAAAAAGTATCGAAGAAAATTACAAAATTTCTGACGAATCATATGGTCTTATCCTTTTATTGGACCATGTTTACTTCGTATCTTTACTATATCTATTATTATTTTACTGTACTATATTTATACGTATAAAATATTATATTTTTGAAACAATCACGAAAGAGTGTGCGACGTGTTAATATATTTAATACTAAGTATACGATACGTTCAAAAATCTTGGCTTATTCGAAAGAAATAAATTTTTAAATAAATCCAATAACTTTTCGACTGTTTGACACTGATATATAAATCACAATACGAAACACCAGAAAAAATATGAGAGAAGAAAAACCAAATATGCTGAATAATTTTAGAATTTTGCTGAAACTTTGCGTAATATCCAAAAACGAAACTTTCCATTCCTGGGTGGAAATTACAACATCCGTCGTATCAGTTACTACCTGCTTAAAATTAACTATACAATCACATAGAAAAAGATATACTACTTACCAGTCTATAACTTATATTTGAAAAATAACAAGACGTTCGTTTCAACACACACACACACACTCACATTATGATTCTCTCATATATCGCCATGGCGCAAAATCCTTAACCAGAGAGTATGCCACAGGGCACCTTCGACATTCTAGCTCAAACGCGTATGATTCTCAACTAATAAGGGGTACGTACCAATTGCTGTAATCGACTGTCAAGGTTAATGATTGGTTATTTTTAGTTATTTGTTTAGTTATTAGTTATTTAGTTATTTACGCAATAAAGAAAATAATACTAGTACGTAGTAATATATAACATTCTAGTAATATACGTGTATTTCCACGTAGCATGCGGTAATTCTACTATGCAAAACTATGTAAATAATAATGTATTAATATAGTAGTATGTGTATTTATTTAGAAATTATCGCGTAATGATGTACAATAAACCACCACCCCTAGCACGAACATACAGATGCATAGTACATCGCGCGCAATCACTAACGCAATGACAGCCGCCAATGAGGGAAGACTTAAAATTAAATCCGTACTAATTGTTTCTCATCCATACGAGTAATATCTGGGTATACGCATAGATGACAACGCAGAAAGCATGGGAAGGAGAAACGGGAATTAGTTTATTAGAAGCTGAAAATCCTGTTCAAAAAATAGATTAACTTATTCTAGGGCTTACGGGCTATAAGTCTCTAAATAAAATTAAATTGAATATTTAAATTATTGTTCTTGTAAAAAATAATCAGAATACCTCGGACGACTCCTTTCAACAAGTGGCTATTCTAATTGAAAAATAAGATCATGATCCATCACTTGTTTACCAGAATCTATTCGTCGCGTTTGTCTTCTTGCTCAATTTTTTTGTACATTGATATCTATATATCGAAGTAAATCGCGTTTGAATAGACTAAAATACGAAGCAATGCATGCGACATAAATCACATGCTTTTTTGACGATATCGGGTAAATGGATGACCGATTTTAACTTTAACATCACGAGCAAATAAGAACGAAAATGTGCTTATTAATTGCACTATTAATTAATCAGATCGATGAATCAAGAAGACGTTAAAAATGTACCACTCGCGAGTAAATCCAAAAGAGGAATTACTCACGGTCATGCTCGTCGATAATTTATTTAAAAAATTACAACCAGTAACTCGTGCCGATTCGAATCTTTCGACCTCGGTATGATTGAGCATTGGAGAGACTTAAAATTTGTTCACTCACTACTTAAGAAGTTCTGCGATGGCTCCAAAACACTCGTCCGCGATGTAAATCAAAATTAAAGGAGAATCCGTAGGAAAGTTGAAGTTAAAAAGGATGTAGTTTGATATCGAAGTAGGTTGAAAACGAAATAGCTCAACGTTGTTGTAGACTAACAAGACACTATCATAATGGTGATCTGTTAAATGACAATAAACAAATTTTTATTAAATTTATCTTAATAAAAAGATTGTGAAAAATATTCACTATGATATCTACAAATTTAACTTACCAATATTCATCCATGAAAGAAAAGTATTTATTTCTCGTAAATCTTCAATGATGCACTGATTCTAATACGCGAACAGTCCGTGCGACTGTTTAAAAAGAATAATACTACTTTATGCGAACAATTCCTACAATCTATGATTGACTGCTTTGCTCACAGTCAATTTTAATAAATATGTTTCTAAAATTGAAGTCGCGAAACGCGGATGTACTTCAATTAACGAACGAACGATGCTTCTAATTCGCGATTTTGATTTTAATTAAACGATTCAACACTCCATCAATTGCCACGCGCACGATTGCAGTAATGACCTAAAGAAAAAAAAGTAAGAAAATCAAAGTGTCATTTTTATATGGAAACAAATTTTTTTATTATTGAGAAAATGTTAAAAAAAATTATTTACTTACTGGAGTTCAGCCTTTGCTGGTCCTCGCGCGATGAGTAGCATTCTGCCCCGGTATGATGAACATGCACTAACCCTGATGTTTATTGGCGGATTTACATATCGAATTTCATTTCATTTAACAAGTTTATTTATTTATAAATATATATCAAAAGTATTACGAACTAACACTGACTCTACATCGCGCATTAATACCGAATCTACAAATTTTATTTAATCACTTTATTTAATTATATAAATAAATCAAAATATTGCGAACGAACACTTGCTTCTACTTAACGGTTCTTTTTTTTTTTATTTAATCGATACAACATTTGATTTATTCACTATTTCGCACACAATTGTAATGATAATCTGAAAGAAAAATATATACAAAATATATATAGAATATCTTATGAATTGAATTTTTTAATTTAATTATGAAAATTCAAATGATTAAAAGCTGAATATTTTTTAAATGTACCTAAGTATGCTTGCCTTGCATCTGGAGGTAACTTTGTACGGAAACCCAATATAAATTTTATATAAATATATTTATATAAATAAATTTTCTATAATAAACTAACAGCTGCGGGAATAAATTCGATGGCGAATAATTTAAAAATAATACAAAATTTCTATACCATCTTATGAAATAATAAAATTCTTACAATATCAAATTAATCGCGTTGAAGTTAGAATAAAAATGTTCTGTAATAAAATGCGTAATTAAAACGAAATTCAGTGTTTTCGTAGATCTTTATTAGCCAAATAGTATATAGAAATAAGGATCTCTTCTCTGACCTTGAGAGAGTCCGAATACTCGAGTGTTTTTGTTTTGATCTCAGTCGGGGAATTTCTTGGAAATACGGAGAATAATGCGATCTCCATGCCGATATCACCTCTCTCTCTCTCTCTCTCTCTCTCTCTCTCTCTCACTTTCCATTAAGCCTCACTCCGTTATTAAAATGAGATAAACTTACCCGTACGTATACGAAGAGATGTATAAAACTGGTATATTCGTAGCTCTTTTATTACAGCTCGTGAAATTCTTAGAAATCTGAAAAGATGAGATCATATTAATATGTATTACTACAGGATAAGATTAAAAGTGTGTGCGTATATATGTGTAGGGAATATCAGTAGGTGTATCTTTTTAATGTATGTGTGTATACATATGTATAATCGTATATGAAAATCGAATTGAATACAAGGTATCGTTCGATCGCAACTATTAATTCAAAATTATTAAGCAGTGAGCATTGTTGAAAAGCGAGAAAAGTAAATCGATATTGTGAAAATGAAACAGGAAAATTGAAGAAAAAGTAAAACGCAAAAGCTCCCCGGGAGGTCTACGGGAGGCTTATATTATTTTCGCGAATATCTTTTAAACGCGATGATGACCGGACTCGCAAACGCGGTCTCATAAAAATCGCTTGTTTGGCTATCGATTGATATATAGGAAGAGGGTGTACGTTAGAAAAAAATCTATTAATTACCTGTAATTACGCGGAGCGACGATACCCATCTACACTCAACAACAAGGAAGAGAATTGGACCCCGTAGTTCAACTACGTAGCACTATTGCGGGTACAACATGAGTCAATTAAAGTATTAATTCTTTCAATTAAAAATAATAAAAACATATAATGAAAATAATTAGGAGTATGGTAAGCATAACAAACGTAATTAATTCGATTTTTTAACGTGGACAATAATTTTCTAATGGAATAATTATATTTTTTAAAAATGTAGAAATGTAAAATAGACAGACACATGTATCGAGCGTACATACGTACGTTACATTATCCTTATGCTTTCTGTATGGCGTATGAAATAATGACTAATTAATATATCGAATAGGTCGATGGATTTATGTATTTACTATAATATAAATATCAAATAATACGTCAATTATTATCGAAGTAACGTGTGTCATTATTTGGCAACAATGGATAATGTGATCGAGAATGTTCGACTCTTAAGAAGAAAAAGGGAGAAACTGGAACAATATATACGTATGTACATACATAGCGAAATAATACATTGAGAGTACATAAGAGACGAAATAAAGAAGCGACTATGGGAGGGAACATTGATACATATTTTTGGACACAATGAATTTATATATATATATATATATATATATATATATATATATATATATATATATATGTATAAATTCCAACAACTGGATTGACATATTAACCTATATAAATTTCGAGAACTTAACTAACATACTAACCTATAGAAAAGACCTGTTTTCGATGCGAAAGTAAATGACGAAAAAAAACTCTCGTATATTCTACACGGATAGTGCACACATATAGATTAATGCCGATTTCAACTCTCGCACATAATAATAAGTATTTGTCTTAAACATGTATCTACGTATATACGGATAAATTCTTCGATAAGACCAAAGCTTTCGATCTCAATATAAAAGAGAAATTGTCTTAATGCATATATAGTTGTATTTTTGTCTCTTTGTTTTGTATTTTTATTTGTGGCTGTTATCGGATTAGTTTTCTTTCTCATTCCAACAAGGTAACATCGACATTCGCTCTTACCCTACTTCTGAACTTCAATAATTAATACTTACGATAACTTTATAATATATTAAACAATCTATAATGTACACGGAGTAAAATAAACAAATATTTATACCATTCATTTAAACATTACACGGCTCGTAACACACGTTAAACGTACAATAATTAAATTTATTATTTCAATAGAATTAAATTTACTTTGATTGGCTTTGTGCCGTTATCGCGTCAGTTTTCTTTTGCATTGTAACGATATAACATCGAAGGCTCTCTCTTTCCAAACATGACAAATTGAAAATTTATACTTTCGGCAATTTGATATTTATTTAAACAATATACGAGTACGCGCGGTTAAATAAAATAATATTTACGCAATAGTACATTCGTTTAAACATTACGCGTCTTGTAACACGCGTTAAACGCAAAATAATTTCAATTTATTTTCTCTTAGACTTAAATGTTAAACTTGCCATCGTTGGCTACGCGTAATATCAACAAAAACAAACCTTTAACTGCTTTCTAAGGTTACCGGATCAGTTCTCCTTCGTACGCCGACGAGTAAACATCGTAATTCTCTCTTTCTAAACGCTAAAACTTAAAAATTAATACTTTCGATAATTATATAATTATTTAAACAATCTCCAATGTACACGTAGTACAATAAACTAATATTTAAACAATAGTACATACGTTTTAACATTGCAAAGATCGTAACGCGTGAGAAAATCGAAATAATTTTAATTAAAAATTTCAATACTTAAAATTTTCATCACGGAGTTGTTGGCCTTGTGAAATATAAATAAATACGTGCTCTTTCTTAATTTCGACGATTACCGCGTTATTTTTGTTTTACATTTCGACGAATAATGATCGAAATTCTCTCCTTTTAACCGTGAAAACTTATAAATTAATATTTTCGATAATTTTTCAATCATTTCTAAAGTCTCTAATGTACACGGAATACGATAAAGTAATATTTAAACAATAGTTACATTCGATCAAACGTTAAAAAGACTAAAACGCGCGAGAAACTTAAAATAATTTTAATATAAAATTCTAATAATTAAAAATTTTAATCTCTGGAAAAATGGCCTCGTGTGACATAAACATATACAGACTTTTTATTAACTTTGACGATTATCGAATCAGTTCTCTTTTGTATTCCGACGAGTATTCATCGAAGGTCTCTTAGGATATCTTTCGTATAGATATCAAAGAAGACTTAAAGTAAGTATCACACATTTCTTGAATAATTTTTTGATTTTCTTATTATAACAATGATACTAATTATTTTGTTTGCATTTTTCTTTTTCAGAACTTTATTCGAATCGCGAGCGTAGCAATCGAAGTAATCGAGTGTTTGTACCGCTAAAATAAAAATATCGCGAAATAGAAGCAATGTTTGTTCGTTCGCGTTTCGCGATCTAAATAACAAGTGTTTTTGCATCGACTGCGTGCAACGCAGTCGTCAGAGTCAGTGTTTGTTTGCAAAGTGTTTTGCTTTTTTAACAGTCGCACAGACTGTATTTATAAATGACAGTAGAGTTTCGCAAAACAAATTCAGTGACTCTTCGTTATTAATTAACTACCGCGAATTATTAGTGGTATAGTGCATCACTGAAGAGGATCTCAACCGACGTCGATGTCGACCTACTTCATTTTCAACCACCTATGAATCATTCATCCTCAATTTCTACCTAAATCGTGAACGAGTGTTTTGGAGCCATCGCAGAACTTCTTAAGTAGTAAGTAAATCTTTAAGTCCCTTCGATCACTCAATCATGTCATGAATGATTAGTTATAATTAATTATTCGAAGAGCATTGTGTGACCACGAGTAAATATCTTAGGAGATTTACTCGTGAATGGTTTCTTGTGTTTCGATTTATTTATTATATTAGAATAGACTCTTCTTGTTCAAACGCGTTAATTATAATTATTTGAAATTTCGTATATTTCATTGCATTTTTATATATTTTTCTCACGCGAAAATAATAAATATTATTATAGATATTCACGAGTTCTAATAGGGATTGAACAAGGAAGACATTTGCGATGGACAGTCCCTGGATTACAAGCGAAATTGTACGATTTGTTTTCAAATAATTATAGTAATAGCTTGTAAAGAGGAGCGTTATAGAATTTTTTATTACATTTATAAATAAAAAAATAATCAAATATTTAATCAATCTTGTTGGTTAAAGAAAAGTCTCGATAGAGTCATCGTCATTCAATGAAAAAAGTCCAGTAGAGTCATTACTTTTGAAAGAGAGTCATTGATAAAAGACAAGGAGACCTGTAGAATCAAATTTCGTAGGCCTTAGAATAAATAAATCAATTTTTAGCACAGGATTTATATCAATCAATATACTAATTGCTCGTTAATATCCCTGTGCTTTCTCGATCCTTCTTTTCAGGTTTGCTTTAGATTTGCGTTAAATTTATCAGTTTCATGATTTTTGCCTTGCTTTAAAAAAATCTTCTTCTTTTTCCTACCACATTTCTTCTGTCACTATTCTTCACTATTTCCTTTTTTTCAGACTAGATCATCGAGGTAAGAACCATCGGGTGGGGAACCCTTCGGACAGGTCCTCGGTTGTGGGCCCTTGGGAGAGGCCTTGGGCGAGTCTCCATTTTTTTAGCAGGGAAAAATCGAACTCAATTTTAGTATTCTGATTTTGCTCGGGTGGAACAATCTTCGATATGTCCATCTCTCGTTCTGAAATTCATCGTTGTCACGTGCGCCGACGTTACGGCTCTTTTCTTTCTTTTCTTTTTCCGGCTCTCTTTTTTATCTCATATCTCTTCTCTTTCTCTTCTTCATATGCTCTTCTTATTTTTCAAGGATCATCGAAGGATCATCGAAAGATCATCGAAGGATCATCGAGGAATCATTGAGGTATAGGTTTATTTGCGGTCGGATCACTCCGAAGTATCATTGAATAGTTCAGTTCATAATCGATTGTTACGCGAGAATACGAGAAGGATAGGAAGAACGATCGCACCCGTGTCGGTTAGCACAGGCGTAGATATTCGCGGGCGCTATTAAAAGTCCTACATGGGGACTTTGTTTTATTTGCTCGAAAATTCTATTAGATTACCTCGCGAACACGGAATTTAAAATGAAGTCAACGTTTTTCTAACACTCGCATGAGTGTCCGGGCGCGATTAAAAGTCCTAACGGGGACTTCGTCTTTTTATTTGCTCGAAAATTCGATTAGATTAACTCGCGAACACGGATTTTATAGTAGAGTCAACGTTAATCCGTGGATCTCCAGATGCAGCAACCTCCACGTGGTGAGACCCCTCGGCTCGGTTCTATCCAGTGATACGTCGAAATTTAAATCTAGATTACGTATGGCAAGTATTACCGAGCGACTGGCTGCACATTTCAATGCGTTTACCTAAATATTATCTTTCTTATTCTGACTAAACATTAATATACTTACATTTTACATTATTAATTACACGTCGATGGATAAACAGATTAGATCCAGTAAAAGTCTGACATAATTTCTTAGTGAAACTCATTGAAAAATTTTACACGCATCGTTATACTTATTTATTCTTATGCAAATATTTCAGTTTATATACTATATTTTTTATTCTATTTAGGTTTATTCCTTCGGAGTAGTATAATCTAACATATGAAATTTTCTTCCTTTCGTTAGATATATTGTTATTTATAATAAATATATAAATATTTCTATTAAACATAATTCATTTGTCGAATTACGAAAAGAGGGTTATAATCTCTAAGTACTTTTAAATCAATGCGATAAGCTAATATTAGGGACAGTGATCGTTCATTGCGCTTGTATTTGATATCTTTGCTGAAGTTACAAACGGTTAAAGCGAAAGATGGCGAGCAGCCTTAAGCAAAAGATTTTTTTAAACTGAACTACGAGTAATTTTATAAAACGATGACGGATGCCAACAATAAAATATTCTTCCTCGTCTTTTCTTACGTTTTATAACAAGAAAGAGGATATCTCTTTCTCGCGTTACGCTCATCAGGGAAAACCCATGTTAATTCTTATACATGAATAAACAGAGGAAGAGAGAGAGAGAGAGAGAGAGAGAGAGAGAGAGAGAGAGAGAGAGAGAGCGCGCATTTTTGTGTGTGTGTGAGAAAGAAAGAGAAAGAGAGAAAGAAGCGAAAAAAGAAGAAAAGAGAGAAAAAAGAAGAAAAGGAAGAATGGACCGTTGTTCGAGAGAGAGAGAGAGAGAGAAAGAACACGTTTAACTTTTAGTAGTAAACATATAATGGGTTTCAACGTGCACTTAAGTACCACTTTGCTTCTATATATGTATACTCTCTTATCCCGCTGATGGTGGTCCCGATCATAAACTGATCTTTCATCCTAGTCAGGTACCAGAGCGTGAGTTGCAAACAATACGGCGGAGTTAAGTTCGGTGTAAGCGAAATCTGTCTCGTCTCAGAAAAGATAACGATGAAAAGAAAGAAGTGAGATAGAAAGAGAGAGGCGAAGAAGAAAAAATGAATCGACTTTCTGGGAGTATCTCTACTCTCTCTCTCTCTCTTTCTTTATCTATTTATCTATCTATCTATCTATTTATCTATCTGTCTGTCTGTCTGTCTGTCTGTCTGTCTATCTATCTAATATTAACTCTCTCTTTCATTTTCTCTCTTCGATTCTCATAACAAACGATAATCGGTCCTTCTTAAACGAACAGTAGAAAGGAAATTCTTTCGTGAATGGGAGTAGATGGTGTCCGGTTTTGAAATAATTTTATAATCGTTTCGTTTGTTCCTTTCTCCATTATTTATTATTATCATTATTACTATTATTATTATTATTATCATTATTATTATTATTATTATTATTATTATTATTATTATTATTATTATTATTATTATTATTCTATTTTTACATTTCGTTAGGAAAGACGGAAGAATTATTTATCCTTTCACTTCCTTGACAAGGAATAAATTCTCTCTCCCTCTCTTTCTCTTTATCTTCGTTTTCGAAATATAAAATAAATGAATATATTTCAATGAAGTTTAATTTAAGTTTGTTAACATAAAGGAGAAGGAGCGATTTATTCGCAAGAATGATTCGCAAGAATGAATCATTCGTCGCGTCGTCGTAATTTTCGTACTTCAGTTTTAAGGGTGTGACGTCAAGGAAATCAAAAAAGGAAGCGAGAGAGAGAGAGAGAGAGAGAGAGAGAGAGAGAGATGAAAAGTTAGAGAGAGGATCAGGACGGGAAAAGTAACTTCATTGAAATGTATCGAGATGAACACGTTCGTTCTATCGCGCAAAGTCTTTCGTTCGTTCTCTCGTAGAGCAAAGTATACCACCTTTCACAAAGTCAAAGTTTAACGACGCGATACGCAGAGAACGCGTTACGCGTCGCTTCTTCTTCTTCTTCTTCTTCTTCTTCTTCCTCTCTTCCTCTTCCTCTTCTTTTTCGCTCTTCCTACTCGATCTTCGTCGTCTTCTTTCGCCATTATTCCTCGCTTCGTCCAGGACGAGTCGTTTCATCTCGCGCCACGTCATTTTTCACACTTCGTTCTATCCAACGGGGTGAACAGGGACTTCTACTTCGATCCGGGGAAAAAAAAGAAGACGAGAGAGAGAAAGAGAGAGAGAGCAAGAGAGAGAGAGAGAGAGAGAGAGAGAGAGAAAGGGAGATAGAAGAAGATCGTGTGTACATAAATGTGTGATAAAGAAAAATAAAGAGAAAAGTTGAAGGAAAGATAAAAACTGTGAGAGACAGACAGAAAGAAAGAGAGAGAGAGAGAGAGAGAGAGAGAGAGAGAGAGAGAGTCCGTAGGAAAACATTTTCTCGGAAAATAGGAAGAATCGAAGGAGATATCGGCTCTCGTTCTTCGACTCGCGTGTTATTACGTGAGGCAGTTCGATCCGATCTTTTCTCATCTTTTTTTTTTCCCCCTTCTTCTTTCTTATTCGTTTTTCCAATGAAGGATCGAACGGCTGCATCGTTGAGCTCTACGATCGAGGATTATCGTGACGGTGTTCGATCAATCATCCCCGATTCGTTTCGTCCGTCTTCGCGTCAAACCGAGTTATTCTATTTTTCATCGACGAACGTGCCGTATCTTATGGCAACGTGCGCCGAATCGTCTTCTTTCGTTGTAGGTATGCAAAACAAGTTGTCAAGGAAATTCGATGATGGATCTAGCGAGTTTTCTTTTCGCACCGTTCTCTATATCCTTCTCTTTCTTTTTTTCGTTCATTTATTTCTCTCTCTCTCTCTCTCTCTCTCTCGAAGACAGGTTTGGTATACTCGGTCGAGTTCCTCTTAAACTACAACACCTTTCTATCTTGATTCTTCGCGAATCCCTCTCCGATGTTTTCTTAGTAGCATTCATTGGATCACGGCCAAGAAAGGAAATATCTATTTATTTCCTCGTTTTTCGTATGAAAAAAAGGGGAAAAAGGGGGCGCGAGGGAGGGGAAGACGCCAAGCCCCGGAAACGCAGTTATTCCTTCAAAAATATTTTCCCCGTCGTCGCGTCGTCGGCGATTCGGATAGGGAAAGACGAATTGCGCTTTGTGCAACGTGACTGAAAACAAATATTTGATTTAGAACGCTCGCGATTCGCTCTAGTTGCTTTTTATACCTTTTACTTGGCGTTCTTTGCCACGAGCTGAGCGATATAAATAAGTTGGAAACAAACTCTGTATTTAGGATTTTAGGATTACGAATAAAATATAGAGAAATATACATATATACATCCTCTCTCTCTCTCTCTGTCTCTCTCTCTCTCTCTCTCTCTCTCTGCACGCGTGTAGTATTCGTACACACACACACACACACACACACACACACACACAGAGAGAGGATGGAACAACAACTTTGATCGTTCTAAATATATTTCTTGTTATTAGCTTAAAAAATACTTATAAATATTTATTTAGGGTAATAATATCGTCGTGTAAATGGAAGAAGTTGGCAATTAATAATGTAGACAAAAATTGTTTCTTCGATAGAAAAAGGAATTTGTTTATTAATCAATGATTGGTTTATATAATTTTATAAATCGTATAATTTAAGAGATCTAAATTTTTTGTTGCAAAATGGAATGGAATGAATAACATTTGTAAGAATTTGTTTATAAAAATTGTTTATAACAAATTGTTAATAATTATTAACAATATGATGGAAAACAATAGAGAGAATATTTTGCCCCTTTTCAATTGGTATTTGTTTCAAGTCTTTAAGACTTTTAGTTTCGGAGATATTCACATGTAAGTGAAAGACATTTACGTTGACACATTGACCTATATAATTTCATTCAATTTAGCTCGACGACACGCTGACCTATATAAATTCTGAGAATTTACTCGGCCCAGCTGAGTACGCTACTATTACTATACTATTCTTTCGAACAGCTGTAATAAACGAATTATGAATGAAACTCTTTCGAAGCCAATATCTTCGGAACGGATAGTCGTAGAGACTTGAAAGAAACACCGTTTTTAAGGATAATTTATTCTTTATTTATTTAAATAATACAATAATATTGTTATAATAAAGTCAATTTTGTTAATAATTTTTTAAATTGACTGTTTTCTTTCCTTTCGTAATGAAGACATACCTATAATGAAATCATTTCAATTTTTATTATAATTCTGTAAATTTCATTTAATTTGTTTAAAATAAAGTATAGAAGATATATTAACAGTGGAGATAATGTACGAAATTTAAAGATCGTGAACTCGAAAAGCTATTATTTTGTAACTTACTATTACTACTCTTATTAAATTTTAATCGCATCTCTCTAAACAATTTTTTAGAAATATTAAAATTAAAATACCTCCTAAAATATTAATTTTTCGATAATAGACGGATTAATTCTTTATTTTTTATAAATAATATATATCAAAGTTATTGCTATATCTTCTATATGTGTATATATATATTCTTTTTTTATTGCAGATATAGATATATATTTTTTTTTTAGCAAAAGGAAGAGAGAAAGAGCAAGAGAGAGATAGAAAGAGAGAAGATAGTACTCTCTTTCGGATAAAATGTGTCAAAATGATTAATATTAAAAAATTCTCTTTGAGATTCTCGACGTAAAGAGAATTAAGCTCGAATATCGTATTTTGTTGAATACTCGCCTAGATTCACCATCCTCGCACATTCTAATTTATATGTACGTACGTCCGACGTTGATTTGCAAATTTGTGCGTCAAGGAAATAAATCATATCGCATGTTTGTGTTCTTTTCCTTTTATCTCTCTCTCTCTCTCTCTCTCTCTCTCTCTCTCTCTCACACTCTTTCCTTTCCGTTATTTTTCTATTTCGCTCTCGTGTATTCCCAGGTGCCGCAAGCACGAACAATTACCCAGCTTCCGTAATTTCTCTGTTACTGATAAATATTAAAATAACTTGCCCCATTAATATATTTCATTCGTAATATAAATAATAAGTTTGCTCTGGCGTAAATCGCATAATCATAAGGTCTCTAGTCGAATTTATCGTGATGCAGATTTTTCCCGGCATCGTATAAGATGTAGAGAGTTTTTCCACAGGTTATTTGCTTCTCTTTCTTTCTTTTTTTATTTTTTTTTTTTTTTACGCACAAACACACAGAAATCGCAATTATAAAAAAAACTCGTCTACGTCAGGACGCTCTTCCGAGCATTTTATCAAGCACGAGGGAGGATAACGAATAAATCTTAAAATGTCTCTCTCTCACTCTCTCATTTTTCCTCTCTAAAAATGCAAAATTAATTTACAATAAAATATTCAAAGACACTGGACCGTTCGCGTTAAGACGAAAGTTTGTCAAAAAAAATTAGCAATTCATAAGCTCGATATTCAAATCCGTTTTTGTACACGAAGTCCCCTGTTGAAAGATAGATTCTCTTTCTCTCTCTCCTCTCTCTCTCTATCTCTCTCTCTTTTTATATCTTTCTTTAAAAATTTTCTCTTAACGGGAAAAAATTAAATCTTAAGGAAAGGAAAATTAAATCTGAGAAGGAAATCGTTAGGAAAAATGGATACAATTTCGTAAATGTGTTCTTGTAACTTTATACTATCGGTGAATATTACATGGGTGTAGCTGGACAAACGCGTGATCGTGATTCCGAGTTCTGCAGAAGCTGTCGATCGCGCGAGACTCGACAAATTCGTCACGCTCAATTTACCAGGATCGATCGGGCTGTTGGTATCGTAAAGCCGAGAAGCGTGCATTCATCGATGGCGTTATCGCTCGGTAGTTTCGAACGAAAACGAACGAACGTTCGTAAGTTATGGGGATCGCGTCACACAATTTCATTCCCGAACGTTAGACTTGGACTGTTCTGTTCGCGCGGTTACTCTAGTTTCTTGGCATGAACCGCGATGATTTTTAATAGGGGAAAACGTTAGTTCCCATTTCCTCGTTGACATTTTATTATTCTTATTATTATTGTTATTACTATTGTTTCTTTTTTTCCCTCTCTCTCTCCTTTTGTCGGGAGAAAATATTCGCGAAGTATAAAATATTCAAAGACATCGGACCGTTCGAGGTTTAAGACGAGAATTTGTCAATATATAATAAAAATATATTTGCCCAAAACCACGGAAATTTATTTCCCGATATTGTTTGACCTTTCGTAACTGTTCTTTTTTTTTACGTAAGGGTAGCAAGTAGTATAACTCGATCATAGACGAATAAGAAAAGCTAGAGGAGAAGCTTCTCGAAATTCAAAACTCCAATAGTAAAGCTCGACGACTTAGCGGATTTCGCGATCGTTTTACGGATACTATTTCTTCTTTTTCGAGTTGTGTAGTCGTTTGTCGTATATAGCGTATGTATAATATCTGTATAAAACTGAGCATTGCTCGTACCTCGATAAAGGAGGATGAGGAAATAACAAATTTTTTAACCTATCATTTTTTTCCTCTTCATAGTCGAGTTTCATTTTATTCGGGTTAACTTTCATTTACAACATTTTTTCCCCATTAAAAAAGTGACGAGAATTTTTCTAATGATGGCAAAAGTTTCAAATTGCTTTGACTCTTTACTCGTGAAAAGGTAACATACAACGTTCCATGCTTGCTACTCCCCCCACCACCAACGGTGCCATATTTTTCTTATTAAAATTGAAATCTGGACATTTCTTAGGGTTCCCATCAGACATCTTTCTTGTAGTAGAATAAATTTTAATAAAAATTCCATGTCTATGTCTGACACAAGTATTATTATAAAGTTCGGCGAATATCACTTGTTAACTTTAGCGTGTTACGATAAATAAATTTACATCTTATCCGATCCTTTAATCCGCTCGAATCAATTTCCCTAAATTCGAGATCAAACTGGATCGCTTTATCGCATGAAAGAAAAAAAAAAAAAAGAACGGTAGATTCGTTTCATTTTATTCAAATCATTCGAGTCCATTTTTTAAATAAAATTGACGAATATACAAGAATAGTATAAATATTGTAGTATAAACGATATATATATATATATATATATATATATATATATATATATACGCATACATATATATGTTAAGGGTTGTAAGTAAAAAAACTCTGAGCGTAGACGGATATAGAGAGCGACAAATATCCGAAGATGGTGAAAGAAGATCTGCACGATACATTTGAACTTGTTAGCTATCACGTTAAGTTCCTTCTCTCGATGGCGAGAGAAGCACTGCGGTTAGATTACACCGACGGTACTACCTACGACACGTATGACGTACCCTACTATTAGCGTAATTGCGAGTTAAGTAGAGCGGAAGGGATTGGGAGAGAGAGTGCTGTAGAATGATTCAAAGAGTGTAAGTAGTTGATGGTAACCAAGGTATACGCCAATGGTATCCACAACCATTATTTCGTTTCATCTCGCCGCGGAAGAGCAATTTTGAGAAACACTGTACACCCCCTCTTACTTTTCTTTCTACTTTTACTCTCCTCTCTCTCTCTCTCTCTTTTTCTCCCTCTATTTTTCTTTCTCTTTCTCTTTCTTTCTCGAGCTTGCGCACGCGTTGTTGAATCAGAGGGAGAGGGCGTACTGTTAAGAGAAAGGAACCACGATGCCGCCATGCAAAACCTGGCTAGGAGACGAGTCTCTAATCAGGGAGACATTGTCGCAGGACGAACAATAATCCAGCAGTAGAATGTCTATGTACGACAACTCCTCTCCTCACCTTTTCTCTCTGTCTGTCTCTCTCTCTCTCTTTTTATATATATATATATATACATATACATATATACATATATATATATATATCTTTTTCTCTCTCAAATTCTTTTTCCTTCTTCTCCTTGTCTATCTCTTTCTCTCCGTCGGCCAGAAAGAGGGTGAGACGCACGTATACGAGTACATCCAACGACGGATAAAAGCGCATAGAGCTGCACGCGTAGAAATCCGCGACGCATTCCGTCGAGTGCACACGCGACACACAAGTACTCGCGAGTGCTCGTAAGCGAACGAACACGCACACGTACGTACACCTTGAGTACGCGTAAAGCGCTACAGAAAGGTATTTCCTTTTCTCTACACTTCTACGAGCGCCGCCTAGTCATTCCTCCTACTACTTCTACATGCTTCCTCATTTTGTCCTCCCTTTACTCTCTCCTACTTTCTACTCCCTCTCTCTTTTTCTTTTCTTCCCCCCCTTTTTTTTTTTCTTTCCTTTTACCTCTACTTTCCTTCGTCTTTTTCTTTTTCCGTCCTTCCAACGATTCCCGTATCCTCCTCCACCTTCATTTCTTCTCTCCATCTCTCTCTCTCTCTCTCTCTCACTCTCTCTCTCTCTCTCTCTCTCTCTCGTCCAACCTTCTCTCATTTTTTTCGCGCTTGCGTGAACGCCGTCTCAGAAGAAGGGTCTCGTTAACGCATAAAGGGACGCGTTACCAGTGTCTACCTCTTAATGGGAACGAACTCGAAGATGGAACTAGCGAGGTAGACATCTATTCCTTTCTCTTTCCTTCTACCCTTTCGCCTTATTCTTATCCCGTCTTTTCTTGATTCTTCTATCGGTCTTTTATCTCTCTCTCTCTCTCTCTCTCTCTCTCTCTCTCTCTCTCTCTCTCTCTTTCTCTCTTTCTATCTAACTATCTATCTCTCTCTTTGTCGTAAAAAAGGAGCATTGTTCTGAAGCAACGGTACGTGCACGTTCGGTAACATCGACTGGCCCGGGATAAAGGGTAAGAGAAAGTAAGGGTCTAAAGGGGATATGGACAAAGATGGATAAAGAGAAAAAAAAATATATATATATATATATATATATATATATATATATATATATATATATATAGTTCCTTTCGTGGAAATTCGAGTCTTGCAAGTCACTAACACGCGAACGGATATTTTGTGTCGTACCTTCTCGGGCTTCGGAATAATCGGAGAAGGCAATTTGAAAGAGCTCGGAAAGCATTCCGTTGCTATAGAAAAGCGTAGCCCGTCCGTCCTGTTTTATCACGACTCGCGCACCGTACCTCTCCTTTCCCTATCCTGTTTCACAACGACAAGGACGACAAGGATCGAGATATAGGATGGCCCGTGCTTCGCTCAAGGCGCGAATCGGCGTCTCTACAACTATATCTACGATATTTACCATCGTCCGCTTCGGGCTATCCACCGGCGAACTAATTATAATCCCAAAAGTTGAGCCTGGTGTTACGTGCTCGGCTTTTCGAACGGCACTCGAGTACAGACTAACTTTTCTCTTTCTCTGTCATACCCGATATCTCTGTCCCATTCCCTCTCTCTCTCTCTCTCTCTCTCTCTCTTGCTCTCGATCTGTCTCTCTTCTCTGTCTATGTCTATAAATACTATATACCTTTCTCGCTCGTTCTTTCGATTTTGTTCGAAGAATAATTAGAGTCGTGGCTTACTCGAGGACCCTCTCCCCTCTACCTTCTTTTCTCTTCCCCCCGTTTTTCATCCCATCCTTCCTAAGACGCTTTTATTACGATCGGTATCGATACGACCAATGAAGTTCGAACTTCGTTCGCCTTCTCTGTACTATGACGAGACTTATTAATAAAAAAGTTTCTATCGTCGCGAAAGAGAGAGAGAAAGAGAGAGAGAGAGAGAGAGAGAGAGAGAGAGAGAGAGAGAGAGACTTTCGGCTTAACCGAGCCGAACTACGCGCATTTCTCAAAGCGCTTAGCGTTTATACGATTTTCCTTTACAGGAGAATCCGCGTAGGGACTTAATGCTTCGCGCTGAAATTCGAGAGTAGAAACGAGAGAAGATAGAGAGAGAGAGAGAGAGAGAGAGAGAGAGAGAGAGAGAGAGAGAAGAAGGAAAAGAGAAAACTAAAAATATTATACAGAAATGATGCAAGAACATTTCTACCTAATTTTGGGTTGTACGAAGACGAGTTGATTCGCGTTTGATCTCGCGCTACTTACGCGGTAGATTATTTAAAAATTATAGCATAAGATGCACGCGGAACGTTTTCAACTGAATGCTCTTAATGATGTCGAAAACGCGTCCATTTCTCTCTCTCTCTCTCTCTCTCTCTTTCTCTTTCTCTTTCTCTTTCCATCTACCAACCTCATTTGCTCTCGGAAAAGATAGCTTTGCTAACGAGAGATGTTCAAATATATATATATTAAATATATATATATATATATTTTTTCTTCGATTTTTCTTATTTTTCAGAAATCTCAGAGGAAAATTCTCAAAGAAAATGTTACGAGTCCGTAAAGATTTTCTTCCTCCTTTCTCTTTATTTATTTTTCCTGCCGTCTATCTTTTGTACTTCATGGTTATGAAATAATTTAAATAATTTTTCTTTCTATTGTATCTTTCTCTCTTTGTCTCTCAAAAACAGCAAACGTATATTTTCAAAGCATTTGTTGACGGAAGGAATGTAATGCGATCGGGTTTAATCGATTGAATACCCAGCGCAATTTAATTATTAAACCTTACCGGACGAACGTGTATTCCCGTTGGATTACTCGACGTTCAATTTTCTATTTTTCGAAACGACCGATACAGATCGTTCGTTATACAAACACGTGGTACACCGGAATATATATTTCCCTCAATGCGTATCGCTACATCGAATTTCATGCGGCTTTAAAAACACGAGGAGACCCTTCTCGCAAAAAACATTTATTCGGATTTTTAAAGACCAAGTACTGTTTCGAAGAATTTCCGCTTACGTACCCGTTCACTTTCTGACGTTAAACGGGGGTGGGAAGAGGCAGGAAGATGGGTCAAATAACATTGAAAACTTTTTCAACGAATGTTCTCCGTAATCCTACTACTCTTTTCCCCCTCTCTCTCTCTCTCTCTCTCTCTCTCTCTCTCTCCCTTTCATTTTTATCTATCGTTCTCCTTTTTTTTTTTTTTTTGAATGAAACTTTGTCGCTTTCGGAGTTCCGTATCGTTATAAAACAAAGCTACTCAATCACCAAGAAGAAACTTCGATGGTATTCCCCGTACCGTTTAATACTTTCGTCGATACCTAAAAGGGGATTTTACCATTGGCCTTTTAAAGTTTGCATCGGACATTTTAACTCTGACCGAACACGTTGCAGTTTCTGAAAGAGGAGATTAAGTGAGAAAGAGAGACGAAAGATACTTCCGCTTGGTATAACGTGGTCGTCGTTTGGTATTCGCGGTTACGGTATCGATTACGAGTCTCGTGGAATATTTTAAATGCGCCTAGACTATCGTAAAAGGTAATCTCGCTTAACTATAATCATGGCGGACTGTGAGCGCGATCATCGTTATGACCACGAAAGAGTCGAATTCCTGAGTTTGAGAGGACGGAGGAAGGTGGGAGGGAGGGTTGATGTGGGGATGGGGAGTAGTACGATTATATCGAGATTATATCGAGCGTAAAGCGTTCCCTTTGATCGTTCAAAAGGAAGGGAGGATTACTCTTCTGTTCCTTCGAAATTTGTTCTTCTCATTCCCTCTTCTTTCCTTCTCTTTTTCTCCTTCTTATTTTCGTATATTTCTTTTTCTTTCTCCTTCTTTCCTTCCTTCCTCCTTTCTTTCTTTCTTTCTTTCTTTCGTTCTTTTCTTTTTTTCTTTCGAAACGTGAAGTTAACAAACGAGAAGAAACAATGGGGGGAAAAAATAATCGAGCTTGCCAGAAAGGATACAACGCGAGTCCTGCTGTACTATGTACTGTATGTATATATGTATATATTGACAGGGGGTAAGCCGGCTTTCTGTGTAACATTCGCGAGATCGTTGTTAATCCTCGAAGGTAGATAGTCATCCACGGACAGACAGGGTAAGCGGATCGCGGTGGATTTTAATTAGAGGGACGGCCGCTACCCGATTTCATCGTCTGCTGCTCCAATCTTTCCTTGAAACCATCCACCTCCTCCTCCTCCTCCTCCTCCTGCTCCTCCTCCTCATCCTCCTCCCTGTCTCTTTCTCTTTCCTTCCCTTCTCTACCCTTCCTCCTTCTTCGTCCGCCTTCCTCACGGCAGCTTCGCTATTTCTTGTAAAAAAAAGAAATATTTTCGAAATATTTAACAAAGAGCAAGTTGTTCTCTCCCTCTCTCTCCCTCTCTCTCTCTCTCTCTTTCTTTCCCTCTCGTATTCGTTCTCCATTTCTCTCTTGTTTTTTTTGCTTCTACCATCGCTAAGATCCTCCTTTCAAACTGCAAAAGTATGTTAAAGCACTAGAGTATACAGTTGACGAGAGTTCTCGTGCCTTAAGATATATTCGCATAAGCTCTTAGTTTGTAATGCGAAAGATGGAAAAGAAAGAAAGTGAGTGAGAGAGAAAGAAAGTAATAGAGAGAGAGAGAGAGAGAGAGAGAGAGAGAGAGAGGACCAGGTCGTCTATATCATGGTTATTATAAGAGTTCCAGAGGCTTGGAACATGGTGCACGATGATACGCGGATTTTAATTATCGCGTTCTCTGTGTTCGTTCTACCATAGCGTAAAGTAATCAAAGTTCGCCCTTTAGAGTCGCATTTTCAATCCCGGTGTCAACGAGCTCCGAGCACTTTTCGTCCTACATATCGTTTGGACTAATAAAAAGACTCGACTGGAAGAATAAAAATGGCAATATTGAGGACGGTTAATGAGACTTTTTTTACCTCGGTTAATATTGCATATTCGTAAGGTACATATAATCTATCTGATGATTTTAAGCTTTTCTTCGTGGCTAAGTAACGATAATGCAATCTGACGGAAGAACTCACGTCGTCGTGATATTTCCAAAAGAAAAAAGGAGACATTCAACGAGCATCCTCATGGTTTCCCATGATCGAAGAAGAAAATAGCCCTTTATGTGTATGCGTGTATGTGTGTTGGTTCTTTACAACAATTTCCGTCTCGCGAAAGACATGAACCGTACGTATGCGTGACATTCAAGAGGAGGTGGAAGGAGAGAGAGAGAGAAAGAGAGAGAAAGAGAGAACGTGATTGGAGCTGCTTCCTCGTCGTTGTAACCACCTCGTAGTAGAAGCACCTACTGGAATTTCCACGAGGGCTGTCGCTGTGAAATTCCATTTTGTCCGTCGGCGCCGCTAGTCGAAGGAGCTTCCGGTTTCCCTTTTTTCCCGGGAAAGCGTAATATGAAATTCTTTTTACC
Source organism: Dolichovespula media (assembly GCA_911387685.1). Taxonomy (NCBI): domain Eukaryota; kingdom Metazoa; phylum Arthropoda; class Insecta; order Hymenoptera; family Vespidae; genus Dolichovespula; species Dolichovespula media. Next base: position 3,056,714 of record OU426858.1, read on the forward strand.
TTCTCGTTCTCGTCGAGAGGAGGAGAGAGAAATAGAGAGAGAGAGAGAAAGAGTCAGTAGCGCTGGAAAAAGTGCGGAGAGAAAAAGTGAGCGAGTGAGCGAGTGAGTGAGTGAGAGAGAGAGAGAGAGAGAGAGAGAGAGAGAGAGAGAGAGAATGAGGAAAGAGAGAAAGAGAAAAAGAGAGAGGAGCTCGTTCTCGGTGGAAAAAAGGGTGGTAGTCAAGGGGGGGGGATGAAAACTTCGAAATAAAGCGATAACGAGAGCGCTGCACGCTGCGGCGAGTCTGCCGCTGCTAGAAACCGTCTGCTTATTACGTCACGCTGAACGTAGTTACTAATTAGTTACATTCAAAGCGCCACACCGCCGACGGGGGTCCCTCGAACGACCGATGCGCTCGAGTTCTCCTAGTGGCGGTGTTGGTGCTTGTGTTAGTGTTATCCCGGTACTGGTACTGGTACTGGTACTGGTGATACTAACGCCAACCTTCAGACGAAGAACTAAAATTTGTTTTTCTGCCATTGCGAAGGGAGATGAAGAAGGAGAGAGAGAGAGAGAGAGAGAGGACGAGTTAGAAGGATCGAAAGAGAAAGAAAATGAGGAAGCTAGAGAGAGAGAGAGAGAGAGAGAGAGAGAGAGAGAGGGAAACGAGCCGTCCTCTTCTCTGCAGCATGCTGGTTGAAAACCAGGCACAACGCGTCTGCGTCTCTTCTCTTCTGTCTCTCCTTCTCTTCATCCTCGTTTTTTCTTCCACTACCTTGCTCTTCCATCCACCTTCCAACTCCCGTATCTCTCTCTCTCTCTCTCTCTCTCTCTCTCTTTCTCTTTTTCTCTCTTCTTTTGCTCCGTTCCACGTCATGCCTGGTTCTCTCAACCCTTTTATTTTGCGATCTCGTTTCCGCGGTGGCGTTTCTATTCCTCCTCTCTTTCTTCTCTTTCCTTCCATCATCCCTCTCTTTCTCTCTCTCTCTCTCTCTCTCTATATATATATATATATATATATATATATATATATCCGTTCGCCAGCTTCTACTTATTCAGGTTGGTTCGGTGTACGTACGGTAAAATCGATCGACCGAAACGTTTCGAAAGGTGAAAGCGAACAAAGCCTCGTGTGTCGGTCGAAAATTCGCCGTTGATCGTGTTCGGACCGTGCTGTCCGAGCTGATTTCATGAATGACGAGAGTCATCCTTTTGGTTTCAGCTAAAACAATATAAAATTTCATTTTCCAAGAGTCGGCCGATTGATTCTCTATGAGGAAATATTGAACGGAAATATCGAATAGCCCTTGTGAAATTTTTTGATAATATTCTAGAAGTTAGGAAAAAAGTGGTAGAGGTAAGGAGACAGAAAAAGAGAAAGAAGGAGAGAGAGAGAGAGAGAGAGAGAGAGAGAAAGAAGAAGGAGAGAGAGAGAAGGAGAAAGAAGCAGGGATTCATTTTCAAGGCAGCCATAGAGATTCGCGATTTGAAAGGAAGGATAAATCGTGGGATATCGAAGCGCACCGAGCGATTTAGGAGAATGGTAACGAAAAATGGTCGCACGACGTAGGTTCGTGCGCTCTACTTGTACGGAGAATATTGGAGCGAGTCGACTCGGATGGTAGTTATTTGTCATCGTTGAAACGGTCCAAGTGCGAAACCAATTATTCAAGTATATCGGGCCGTTAGCTATTTCGCTGATATTTCGAGGATTTACCGTATCGATCCCTTTCTACCGTTCGTACGCTGGCGACCATCTTTCTCCTCGATCTATTTTATTTTTTTTTTTTTTACTATTCAACCGTTTCACCCTTTTCCCCCTTTTAAAACCGACCTGGTCTCATTTGCTTCTATTTTATTCGAAGCTGAAATCAATTTGGGAAAGCAATTCGGAACGTTTCACAATGATCGATCGAATCCTTCGAGATCTCTCTTCTTTAAAGGACCTCAAAACCATCGTCTATTTAACGCGACTTCTTTACATTCCTAACCTCATTACCGTGAATCTTTTCGTAGGAAGCACTCACGGACTACTCGGCGGCAAAGCAACTAAATCGAATCGGCCTTTTCTTTCGAGAAAACGGGGATTCTGCGAGCTGGCGAACTCTTCGAGCTTAAACGAAATAAAATCCCTATATTGTATAGATCCCGAAAGAGAAAGAGGAAATTTCACTTTAACGTACATACATGCGATCGGCTTATTGCTGGCAACTTCAATCCGATAGTTGGATCGCCGACGTCGATGAAAGAGACGGATAGAAGTCCGCGCGAGTCCTTCGTTAAATTTATATGCGTACTCGATTTTACGAAGATATTGTAGGTAATAAAAAACAGCAAAAGGAAAGAAAAAAATAATTGTAATAAAACAAATATAACGATCAAGTATTTGCTTGATACCAATCGATAAAATATTCTTACAAATTGATATTACGAAATGAGTTTATGATAACAATTGCGATCTGTCTCAGTGAAAAGTGCGATCGTTCTAGTGTGCTGAAGAAGCTGCCTTTCAACTCGGATTCGCATAATCAAGCGAGGAAGCCTTTATTTTTGGTATCGTTGAGATTTCTACTGTATGTATGTGTATATATATATACATGCATACATACATACATACATACACACACATACATATATATATATATATATATATATATGTATATATATAGGTAGATAGATCTCTGAGAGAACGGAGAAACACAAGTTCCAATATGGCAAAGACGAGTTCCGACTGCGGAATGTGGAGTAGGAAATTGGAGGGTTCAAGGGACGGGAGTATCGAAGGGAGTGGGGGAGGAAGAGAGAGAGAGAGAGAGGGGGGGGATGAAACAGAGAACAGGTAACGTGGCGTGCGCGTACGTGCCAGGAAACGCTAATATGGAAACAGCTGATTGATTGAACGAGCCCGCTACGATCCCCTCGTAATCGTTCTAAGCCGTTCTAGTTACATGCGTGGCGCGCACGTCACTATCGAGAATGAACCGAGAATGGACCGGAGAGTAGACCAGAGAGTAAATCGAAGATTGGTACGATGTAAATGACCGATTATTTGGGGACAATAAGCAACAAGACGCTTCGACGCGTTTATTTCGAAATTCGTCCACTTCGGACGAAATCCTTCAAATATTTACGTTTTCTTTTTCTTCTTATAGTTTTAATCGTCGCTTGATTTAATATCGTTAACGGATTATTGGGAAAGAATTATTATTATTAAAAAAAACGAGAGAGAGAGAGAGAGAGAGAGAGAGATTTGTCGAAACGAGAAAAATATAAATCGTGGAATTCAATGGAAATCGCGATAAGTGAAATCGATCGTTCCGACCATTTCAAATATTTGTTGCGCGATCGCGTTTCGAGGAAACTGTATTCGGTTCGTAGGATTGGAAAGGATCGGGCAGGAGAGTTCGAAGGAAGAGCTCGAGTATCCTCGAAACAAGTGCTTGCGTTGGAAATAATGCGACGAGCGTACCGAGTACACGCTAGACTCGGCCGGTACGCGAATTAACGCTTGGGAAAATCGGATTATGTCGTGACCTACAGCGTAGCCCGTCTACTAACTCCTGCATTAGCCTCCCTTCGAGCAAATTGCGTTTATCCTGAGGCCGGCTGGACGATCGGCTTGTCGGGAGTATTTCGCGAGAATAATTTGCTAATTCACAAATCCTGAAAACGCTCTACCGATTGCTAAACCTTTTTTCTTTCCTTTTTTATCCTTTTGTTTGTTGTTGTTGTTGTTGTTGTTATTGCTTTTCTCCTTTTATCTTTTCTACGTATAAGCGTAAGTTGTATAAGATCCTTTCGTGTTACGAGAGCATCGATTATTATTCGTCGCGCGATGCGGTTTCTCTCATAGTGGAAGGAAGGCCAATAGTAATTGAAAACAAGCCGTTTAAAAAAATTGCTACATATTAGAACCTTCCTTTTTACGGTGAGACACGTCTGGAACGAGGAAAGCGCATTATGCAATACTAAAAATTCATCGTACTTCATTATTTACTGTTGGAAAACTTTGCAATTAGCTTCATTTCCTATAGCACTAGACAACGAAGAAGTCTCGAATTTAATTTTCTCATGAAATTTACCGTTCCCTTGAATACTTAGTTTTATTACAAAGTCTCTCTAAACTTCCGGACTTTTGTTACAATTTCGTAAAATAATAAACTGTTCGGATTTGCTATTCTGTAATTCGTATATTTTCGTTTAAATATTCGCGCGTCGAATAAAAACTTCGGTATTATTCTTCGATTGAAACGAGCAGGATCCTTTCGTAATTCTATTGCCATTTTGCTTAGTATTAACTAAAGTGTCCGGGCATGATCACGTACAACAAGAATTTCGATTACGTCCGGTGGTGTAGGATTCATGGGATTATTAAAAAAGATTGGTATACAGACGATTGGATTTTGAAATATTCCACTAATTACAAGTCGTGTCATGACTTCCTTTCATTTTACCTCCGGTCGATATTAGTTACTGTAAGAAAAATTAAGATTGTGTAATGCAATCGCGCTTTGTAATTAAGATAATATTGAAAAATATATTAACTATTGGCGGTGACATTTCTATTGTTTAATTATCGAAAAAAATATACTATAAACCATAGATTGTAATAAATTTATTTTACAGCAACGATATTATTAGACTATATCTTATTAATTAACTAAGATAATCTATATATCTTACAATCTAATATATATTTTTAAACTCATTAATTGTTGTTTCGGTTATAGAAAAATTATTAGAATCGTCCTGTGACGACATCTCTTAGAGAATCTCGGAGTATTCTAGTAGAACTGCGATCAATTCTACTTCATCGTCTCCTATATGAAACTTCTAAAAGAAAAAATAAGTATACTTATCTTATACCTTTATTGTTGCATTTAGTTGAGAAACGTGTTTCAACAATACACGGTGTACATATATTTAAAAAAAGGCAATCAGATCAATTAACAGCATGCGAACCTTTGTAAAAGTACACCTCTGATAAAGAATTTTACAGTTTATCGTTCGTCGGTGTGTTAGAAATTTCAACATAAAAATGTCAATCAGATCTGTACTTTAAAATCCTATTATAAATGCAGTGATAATCGACATAGAAATTGCAAAGAATCCATTCATTCGTTGGCGTAATCGATCAGAAATTGATACTTGAAACGAGACGTCCCGATCGCGTTTCGATTCCTTTCCCATTATATATGCATTATCACCCTTTCACGATACGATTGTGTGACAGGTTTCAACGAAGAGAAACTATAAAAGCCCACTCACGTGATATAATCCATTACATCAGCGATCCATTACGTTCGGCGAAAAGTATACGTGCAAAGCCACGTATAGTATTAATACTTACCAACGAAAATAGCATAGAATGTGATCGTGTACAGTGAGATTCAATAATACTATTTGGTGGGGGTGTTAAATCTCCGTCATTTATTTCGACTCATTTTTCTCACACGTTTCGTGTTATTCTTTCGTTTCTATCCAGTGTCAATCGTTATCACACTTATTTTTTTTTTTTTTTTTTATATAAGCGCGACGTATAATAATTGGAACAAAATTATAAATAAAATGTTCGCGTTATAATGGAATAAATTAAAGCGGCTTATCACCTCGGGGGGAGGGGGGAGGGGGAAGTAGAATCAGTCAGCAAACATGGAAATAATTGATTTTGAATTTATCGTTATTTTATATTGAATCAAAAATCATATAATATTTTTACAGGGTAGGATCTCTTGGATAATTAATAGTTGAAAGGGCGGAAATGGGACGAGAAAAAGAAAAAAGAAAAAGAAAAAAAAAAAACGATGAGAAGTGCGTCGCGATATTATTGTTTCGTACTGTACGAGAGACGTGAAAATGTGATTTCCCGTTGTACGAAGTTAAAACTCGACGTTTCGTCGTAAATAGGAGAGTCGATGGTATCTCTCGTCGATCTATCGGGAACGCTTAATCCCGATAAAGCACTCACGATAATTTTTTTCTGTTTCATCTTGACCGTGGTTACGTGGCCGCGAGACATGGTCTCGTCCTATCGTAAGTTCCGTACAATCGTCGGCCGTTATTATTCGTCGTTGGAGAGATGGGCTATCCTATAACCGCATATCCAGTTGGAAATAATTTTCAAAAGCGCCTGGCTAGACGATGCCAACGAACAAAGCTGAAATACGTAGTCACGAATATGACCACGGTGAAACTGGTTGCATGAAATATAATGGGTATGTGTATCCATGTATGCGGCGATTCATGCAAACGGAAAGTGGCGAGACGAGGAGACGTACTCTAAGAGAAAGGGAGATAGATAGATAGATAAAGATAAAGAGAGAGCGAGAGAGAGAGAGAGAGAGAGAACGAGTAAAGGGGGTTAGAAAAGGTACAGGACGAACAGGGCCGGCAAAGAGTCCAATTTTTAATGAAAGCTCTGAAAGACCCATAAGTGCGTACCACAGGCGCATTTGTGTGATCCTCTAGGACCCTCCACTCGGAAGAGTTCACCGGAATCATCATCGGTGCAGCAAGCAATCTGATCCAGTTACAGGTCCAATTGCTAGGGGCCGGAGGAATGGGGTAAAAAAAGATTTCAATAATTGCGAGTTGAACAAAAAATCGACAGTAAACTCTCTCGAGCGTTTAATCGCACATCGAAGCACAAAGCATTATATTGGTATCTCGGTCGTTCTCTCTTTCTCTCCCTCTCATCTTGTATAGCTGTCTGTCTTTCTCTTTTTTGAATTCAATCTTTCTCTATCCTCTCGCAAGTTTCTATCCGTTCGTTAGTCCGTATATATCATATTGGACGTATCTACGTTCTGGTCCGATGTTATATCAACTCTTCTCAACAACCATACGGAGTCGAATCATCGAAGTCGAATGTTAATGGAAGAGGAGAGAGAGAGAGAGAGAGAGAGAGAGAGAGAGAGAGAGAGATGCGTTCAATGAACAGGAGAAGTTTGATGAAAGTTCTGAAGTAAAATAGGAGAAAAGGAAGGATTACCTGTCGACAGGTTAATAGAACCAACGAGAATTACAAAAAGAAATTTATTTCTTGGCAATATTTCAATTTGGATAAAAAAAAATGAAAAAAAATATGTTCGTCGTAATTTTAACCAAAACGTTTCTTCCAAAGAGCCGCGAAGGAATCTCTGAAAAGGAAAGAATATTATTTCGATTCTCAGGAAGACGATAATAATTAGATTAATGATTAATAAAAAAAAAAAAAAAAAAAGAAAGGAAGAAAAGGCGAGGCTCACTTGCGGCACACGCAAATACCGCTTTTGCAATATCCACCGGCTTTTCCCATGGTCAAACAATTCGCCGCGCAAGCCGAGGAACCAATTATTCCATTGAAGGATAAGAGGTCACAGGTCACTCGGCGTTGTCTATTAGCTCGTTCCTCGGTCGTGTCTTTCTCCTTCAATTCTATGTTGTTTTCTACGAGTTCTAACAAATTTTCCAATGCAGCATCTGAAAAAGTTAAATATTGATTCATTAGCTCGATCACTAATATAAGACATATACATATATATACTTTTCTTAAATTTATCGTAATAAATGATTGACCTTCGGCCGGAACAGTTAGGTTCGCCGTTACCACGACGAACATTATAGAAACGAGAAAATAGATTTTTGCCATTTTAAAGGGCTGACGTGCAATATGGAATATACTTCGATTGAATTGTCCACCATCACAACGGATACTGCATATTCGTTACATTCAATCCGTTATATATAGAGACTTATCTACATAATACGATGTAATGCAATTGCAAATGTTTTTTCGTCTCGACAATTATCAAAAAGCAAACGAACGATGACTACTCTTGAGACGCGAGTTTTCCTTTTGAGATAAATGAGTAAAACCCAGGAGGATAATTTTAATGGTGATCTCTCTCTCTCTCTCTCTCTCTCTCTTTATGTTTATTCTAACGATATATTCGCGACATATGTTTAAGATTTTAGAAATAAAACGGTGCATCGTTAATCAAAGAAATACAGAGCATAGAACTGGCAGTCCTAATACGCAATTAGCAATAAGACAAATTTCACGGGACAGCCCGCTCGTAATTCAGTGTAATTGCAGAACGTGTACAGTCGATCGTTACCCTGGATTTCCCAAGTGTGTACCACGATTTGCCAATAAATGCCAACAGACGTGACTACTCGTGCGATTGTTGAACAACAAAGGCGGATATTTAATAGATAGAAACGTGTCTAATTGTAAGATGTATCTTATATTTCCTTCGTTGATAACTCGTTTTGTGAAACTTTACGATAATATCCTTCCCCGTAAATTTTATTGCTTAAGAAAACAACGATTAAATTAATGAAACAATGCTTTATTATTACAGTTTTACATGTACCTCGTGTTAGGTGAAAATAAAGTTTATCAGGACGATTAGTCAAATTTTCTGTTAAGCATTATAAAGTCGTTTGTATGTTGTTCGTTCGTTTTATCAACTTTTTTATCATCTAAAATAATAAAGAATTAGTTTAAAGTTAATTATAATTTAAGTAGTAGGACATAGTGGAACATTTTTTCCAAATACTTAAACGATATTTTCTTTACAAGGGAATTTCTCTAACATTAAAAATAACAAATGCAGACTTGGTTCTTGTTATCATAATCACCCTTGCATTGTCTCTGTAGAGAGCACAGCTTATGGCACATGCGTTGTTACCACCAAGTCCGCAAGACCATAAAAAATTTTCCTATTATTATAAATATTCCCAAAGATTCTTGGAAAACAAAATTCTCGGGAACTGAGTCTGAAAATTATCTTATCGCGTATCCTTTGTAGATTTTCTTTTTTTTTTTTTGCTATTTTAAGTCTTCCTAAAATTTATATTTAATCTAATTACTTTATTTAATACATCCTATTAATTCGTATGGGTTTACTCTATCACTTACTTAGTATTGACTGGCTGACCCGAGATTGCTATAACGGCGACGAAGACAAGAGCAAGGAGAAATTGGAATTTGGCCATTTTGATAAGACCAGATATCGAATTTTCAAGACATTACGAATAGCATTTTATTGAGATAATCTTCATAACCACTTGAAATCATTATCACTTCGATCTTTTTATCGGAATACGTTTTATATTCAATCGAAGTATTTTTAAATAAGTAAATGATTAGTTTATTAAAAATATAAATTATGGTTTATTCTTTTTAATAATTTGTCATTTTAATAAATATAAGTATTATAAAGATAAATATCGATGGATAAAAATGAAGAATATTTTATTAAATGTAAGTATTATACATAGATAAATATCGGCGAATAACTTCAAAAACAATGTTTATCTGATGGTCGGCTAATATTATTAATCATTTACATAAATATAAATTCACATGTTCGGTTTATAAAATCTTTACAACGTAACTATCAAATTGGATTTGTGGTAGTGAAAGTTAAAGTTATAACTACGTAAGTGACTATATCAATTTTCAATGAAATTATTTTACCAATTATATAATCGACAGGCCATATCTAAGTAAATTGATTATTTATTTTTTTCTTATTGCTTTCGCATATAGATAACATGTTGTGAGTTTTTCAAAATACAACAGTCGATATATCTTCGATGATTATTTCTCATAGTTAAGATTAACTGTGAGCTCTTTTTTATTACTTACAATTATATAATCAAATTAAATTCAGATAAAAGGTGTGAAGAGAGAAATATTAATCATCGAGTTATTTTTTCTATAGTATATGTAGTGAAAAATGACAAAATTAAATACAAAGTTTCAATTATTTATGAATGTATTGTCAAAATGGTTATTTCAAATTAGAATATTGATTATCGAAAGTTCACAAGAACTAGATATTTGTTAATTCCTTGCAGTTATTAATTGTCTTATGCCACATTTCAATAACATCTACACACGAAACTTAAATCACAGATTCCTGATTTCCTGCCTCGTTTTTTACAGAATCGTTCGCATTGACGGTTCCCAATATGGCAAACAGTAGTTTCGTTCTCTCCAAATCGCGCATCTGGAACAGTTTCTGAAAGCATAATGTGATATTATAGTTGGGATATTTTATTTTTAATATATTGTGAACTATTATTAGAAGAAATGTAAAAAGCAAGTCAATAGTTAAAGCAATTCGATAAAGAAAGTGTCATGTCATACAACATGTCGAATGAAAATTAAATCATTCAATAAAAGAAAACTAAGTAACTATACTAATATAGGATTATGAATACTATGGATATTAACCTTCTTCTTGGCCCGATACAGCAACGAAGACCAGAAGTGCGAGGAATGCGAGGAAGTAAATTTTGGCCATTTTGATAGATTGTTATAAGTCGACTAGCGTCAAATCATGTCGTTTCGACTTTTTGTACGTCGTTATATACTCGTACGAGTGATTCGAATTCATATCAATCAATCAAGCGAAACATATTTATTGATTATCTGATTTGGACATTTCCACTGATATTTGAATAATATCGATAATTATGTTTATTTAATTAATTGATACTGATAGTTCATGAGGCAGAAGTAGCGTTTAATTTTTTTCAAAATTCGTAGAACTTATTTGATCATCTAGTAATTTTTAAAATTTTATTTTTAGAGTCATTGCGATATATATATTCAGTTTGATTTGTGGCCTACTGCGAAAAAAATATAATGACGTAAGTAGCTATCTTATCTTTTATGGAAATTGTTTATAAATTACTCAATGGATAACCAAAATTCAATCAAGCTGATTATATATTCCTTTCTTATCGCTTTTATATATAGACGACCCATTATAATTTTCAAATGCAACACTCAATATATCTTCAATTATGATTTTCTATTGTTAAGAAAATCTATGAACATATTTATACTCCTTACTTTTGTATGATTAAATCGACGTAAGATAAAAGGTATAAAAAGCAAAATTTTAATTTTTATTTTTTTTTAAGTGATGAAAAATCACGAAATAAAAAATAAGAGTTCATTAATTTATGAATGAATTGTTACAATGATTATTGCAAATTTCTATATCGGTTTTGAAAGTTCATATGACGCAGGAAGTTGTTAATTCATCATAGTAAGCAATTGTAGTAATCACTATACGGCACATATACAGATTTTAGTTGAAGTACAAGATCTAAACCTAGTCCCTCTACTCTTACAATAACGATTGCATAAACTGTTTCCACCTGATGAGCAAATCCAGTCATATTCTTGGAGATTGTCAAGTTGTATATCTAGTGCAGTTTCTGAAAGTACAACATAAAATTACGGTTCCAATTGTTTTTTCTAGTACATTATCAGCTTTGTTGACTAGTAGAATTGTAAAAGAAAGTCGATAGATCACAGAGCACGATAAAAGATAATATAACGTTATACGACATGTCGATTATTAATTTAAATCATTCGATTCCAAATAACTATAGAACCATGCTTACAAAATGACTACGAATACTCTAGATACTAATTTTTTTTTCTGCCGATACGACAAAAAAGATGAAAAGATCAACGAATGCGAGAAAAGAAATTTTAGCCATTTTGATAGATTTTTATAAGTCGACTGGCGTCAAATCATGTCGTTTCGACTTTTTATACTTGTAGTATCTGATTTAGATATTTCCACTGTAATTTATACTGTACGCATAATTAATGTTAATTTAAATTATTGATACTAGTAATTCAAGAGGATGAAGTAACGTTCAACTTTTTTTACAGTATAAAAAACTTATTTGATTATCGAGTTATTTGTAGTGTAGGTTAAGTAATGGAAAATAACAAAATTAAATATAAGAGATTTAGGGATATATGAATGTATTGTCACATTTGTTAATACAGATTAGTATATCGATATTGAAAATTCTTGAGGCCCAAGTAGTTGTTAAATCATCATATTATTCAATCGTAATAATTATTATACAAAACATAAACATGTTTTAGCCGAATTACAAGTTCCAAATCTGCCGCCTTTACTCCTACAATATTGATTGCATAATTTGTTTCCACCTGTTGAGCAAGGCCAGCCAAATTCTTCAATTATTTTGATTTCTCCATCTAGTTCAGTTCCTGAAAATACAACATAAAGTTTTGGTTGAAATTTCTTCTTTTTAATATGTTGTCAGCTATTACTAGTGAAAAAGTAAAAGAAAGTCAATAGATCACAGAGTACGATAAAGATAGTATGACATAGTATAACTTGTCGAATATTAATTTGAATCATTAGTTTGTAAAGGACTGAATAAACATACTTACAAAATGACGACGAATACTCAATACTAACCTTCTTCTTCTGCCGATACGGCAACAAAGACCAGAAGTGCGAGGAATGCGAGGAAATAAATTTTGGCCATTTTTATTGTTTGTTATAAGTCGACTAGCGTCAAATCATGTCATTTCAACTTTTTGTACGGCGTTATATACTCGTACGAGTACTCGAATTCATATCGATCAGTAACTCGAAACTTATTTATTGATTATCTGATTTAGATATTTCTACTGATATTTGAACTATATCGATAATTATGTTTATTTAATTAATTGATACTGATAGTTCATGAGGCAGAAGTAGCGTTTAATTTTTTTCGAAATTCGTAGAACTTATTTGATTATTTAGTTATCTTTGGTGTAGGATGTCTAATGAAAAATAATAAAATAAAATATAAGTGATTGCAGAATCTGCGAATATATTGTCGCATTCATTATTACAGTTTAATATGTTTACATTGAAAATTCTTGAGACCCAAGTGGTTGTTAATTTATCGTAGTTATCAATAGTCTTCGATCAGTTTTTTATACACCAACATACTCCATTTGAACAAAAACCATTTTGCTTGCGTAGAATGTTACATAGTTTGTTGCATAATTTGCTTCCACCTGTTGAGCAAATCCGGCCAAATTCTTCAGGTTTTTTAAGTTGTTCTTCTAATGCAGTTACTGAAAGTACAACATGAAATTATGGTTGCAATTTCATCTTCTTAATATGTTGTCGGTTATTACTAGTGAAAAAGTAAAAGAAAGTCAATAGATCACAGAGTACGATAAAGATAGTATGACATAATATAACTTGTCGAATATTAATTTGAATCATTAGTTTGTAAAGGACTGAATAAATATACTTACAAAATGACGACGAATACTCAATACTAACCTTCTTCTTCTGCCGATATAGCAACAAAGACGAGAAGTGCAAGAAATGCGAAGAAGTAAATTTTTGACATTTTGATAGATTGTTATAAGTCGACTGGCGTCAAATCATGTCGTTTCAACTTTATGCACGTTCTTATATACTCATGCGGGTAATACGAATCCATACCGATAAGTCACGTGAAAATTAATAAACATTTGCACATTAATTGCAACATCTGACGTGGATCCTCAACACAATAATTGGATTCGCTTGGCTACATAATTGTTGAAATTTTCGGAAGATCAGTTTCGTCAATAACTTATACTTATCATTAACGTATTCAATATATTTACGATCGCACTTTTATCATTGGACTAAGTATAAATATTATATCAGATAAATGTAGATGAATAAAAATGCAATATAATTCTGTGAAATATATATTTATACCATAGATTAATATCAACCAATAAATTAAATTGTATTGTTTATACAATAGTTGCCTCACATTATTGTTTCCATAAATATAAATGCAAGTGTTCTGTTTTTAAAATCATTACGGTATATATATATATTGAGTTTGATTTGTGGCCAACTGCGAAAAAAATATAATGACGTAAGTAGCTATCTTATCTTTTATGGAAATTGTTTATAAATTACTCAATGGATAACCAAAATTCAATCAAGCTGATTATATATTCCTTTCTTATCGCTTTTATATATAGACGACCCATTATAATTTTCAAATGTAACACTCAATATATCTTCAATTATGATTTTCTATTGTTCAGAAAATCTATGAACATATTTATACTCCTTACTTTTGTATTATTAAATCGACGTAAGATAAAAGGTATAAAAAGCAAAATTTTAATTGTTATTTTTTGTTTAAGTGATGAAAAATCACGAAATAAAAAATAAAAGTTCATTAATTTATGAATGAATTGTTACAATGATTATTGCAAATTTCTATATCGGTTTTGAAAGTTCATATGACGCAGGTAGTTGTTAATTCATCATAGTAAGCAATTGTAGTAATCACTATACGGCACATATACAGATTTTAGTTGAAGTACAAGATCTAAACCTAGTCCCTCTACTCTTACAATAACGATTGCATAAACTGTTTCCACCTGATGAGCAAATCCAGTCATATTCTTGGAGATTGTCAAGTTGTATATCTAGTGCAGTTTCTGAAAGTACAACATAAAATTACGGTTCCAATTGTTTTTTCTAGTATATTATCAGCTTTGTTGACTAGTAGAATTGTAAAAGAAAGTCGATAGATCACAGAGCATGATAAAAGATAATATAACGTTATACGACATGTCGATTATTAATTTAAATCATTCGATTCCAAATAACTGTAGAACCATGCTTACAAAATGACTACGAATACTCTAGATACTAATTTTTTTTTCTGCCGATACGACAAAAAAGATGAAAAGATCAACGAATGCGAGAAAAGAAATTTTAGCCATTTTGATAGATTTTTATAAGTCGACTGGCGTCAAATCATGTCGTTTCGACTTTTTATACTTGTAGTATCTGATTTAGATATTTCCACTGTAATTTATACTGTACGCATAATTAATGTTAATTTAAATTATTGATACTAGTAATTCAAGAGGATGAAGTAACGTTCAACTTTTTTTACAGTATAAAAAACTTATTTGATTATCGAGTTATTTGTAGTGTAGGTTAAGTAATGGAAAATAACAAAATTAAATATAAGAGATTTAGGGATATATGAATGTATTGTCACATTTGTTAATACAGATTAGTATATCGATATTGAAAATTCTTGAGGCCCAAGTAGTTGTTAAATCATCATATTATTCAATCGTAATAATTATTATACAAAACATAAACATGTTTTAGCCGAATTACAAGTTCCAAATCTGCCGCCTTTACTCCTACAATATTGATTGCATAATTTGTTTCCACCTGTTGAGCAAGGCCAGCCAAATTCTTCAATTATTTTGATTTCTCCATCTAGTTCAGTTCCTGAAAATACAACATAAAGTTTTGGTTGAAATTTCTTCTTTTTAATATGTTGTCAGCTATTACTAGTGAAAAAGTAAAAGAAAGTCAATAGATCACAGAGTACGATAAAGATAGTATGACATAGTATAACTTGTCGAATATTAATTTGAATCATTAGTTTGTAAAGGACTGAATAAACATACTTACAAAATGACGACGAATATTCAATACTAACCTTCTTCTTCTGCCGATACGGCAACAAAGACCAGAAGTGCGAGGAATGCGAGGAAGTAAATTTTGGCCATTTTTATTGTTTGTTATAAGTCGACTAGCGTCAAATCATGTCATTTCAACTTTTTGTACGGCGTTATATACTCGTACGAGTACTCGAATTCATATCGATCAGTAACTCGAAACTTATTTATTGATTATCTGATTTAGATATTTCTACTGATATTTGAACTATATCGATAATTATGTTTATTTAATTAATTGATACTGATAGTTCATGAGGCAGAAGTAGCGTTTAATTTTTTTCGAAATTCGTAGAACTTATTTGATTATTTAGTTATCTTTGGTGTAGGATGTCTAATGAAAAATAATAAAATAAAATATAAGTGATTGCAGAATCTGCGAATATATTGTCGCATTCATTATTACAGTTTAATATGTTTACATTGAAAATTCTTGAGACCCAAGTGGTTGTTAATTTATCGTAGTTATCAATAGTCTTCGATCAGTTTTTTATACACCAACATACTCCATTTGAACAAAAACCATTTTGCTTGCGTAGAATGTTACATAGTTTGTTGCATAATTTGCTTCCACCTGTTGAGCAAATCCGGCCAAATTCTTCAGGTTTTTTAAGTTGTTCTTCTAATGCAGTTACTGAAAGTACAACATGAAATTATGGTTGCAATTTCATCTTCTTAATATGTTGTCGGTTATTACTAGTGAAAAAGTAAAAGAAAGTCAATAGATCACAGAGTACGATAAAGATAGTATGACATAATATAACTTGTCGAATATTAATTTGAATCATTAGTTTGTAAAGGACTGAATAAATATACTTACAAAATGACGACGAATACTCAATACTAACCTTCTTCTTCTGCCGATATAGCAACAAAGACGAGAAGTGCAAGAAATGCGAAGAAGTAAATTTTTGACATTTTGATAGATTGTTATAAGTCGACTGGCGTCAAATCATGTCGTTTCAACTTTATGCACGTTCTTATATACTCATGCGGGTAATACGAATCCATACCGATAAGTCACGTGAAAATTAATAAACATTTGCACATTAATTGCAACATCTGACGTGGATCCTCAACACAATAATTGGATTCGCTTGGCTACATAATTGTTGAAATTTTCGGAAGATCAGTTTCGTCAATAACTTATACTTATCATTAACGTATTCAATATATTTACGATCGCACTTTTATCATTGGACTAAGTATAAATATTATATCAGATAAATGTAGATGAATAAAAATGCAATATAATTCTGTGAAATATATATTTATACCATAGATTAATATCAACCAATAAATTAAATTGTATTGTTTATACAATAGTTGCCTCACATTATTGTTTCCATAAATATAAATGCAAGTGTTCTGTTTTTAAAATCATTACGGTATATATATATATTGAGTTTGATTTGTGGCCAACTGCGAAAAAAATATAATGACGTAAGTAGCTATCTTATCTTTTATGGAAATTGTTTATAAATTACTCAATGGATAACCAAAATTCAATCAAGCTGATTATATATTCCTTTCTTATCGCTTTTATATATAGACGACCCATTATAATTTTCAAATGTAACACTCAATATATCTTCAATTATGATTTTCTATTGTTCAGAAAATCTATGAACATATTTATACTCCTTACTTTTGTATTATTAAATCGACGTAAGATAAAAGGTATAAAAAGCAAAATTTTAATTGTTATTTTTTGTTTAAGTGATGAAAAATCACGAAATAAAAAATAAAAGTTCATTAATTTATGAATGAATTGTTACAATGATTATTGCAAATTTCTATATCGGTTTTGAAAGTTCATATGACGCAGGTAGTTGTTAATTCATCATAGTAAGCAATTGTAGTAATCAATATACGGCACATATACAGATTTTAGTTGAAGTACAAGATCTAAACCTAGTCCCTCTACTCTTACAATAACGATTGCATAAACTGTTTCCACCTGATGAGCAAATCCAGTCATATTCCTGGAGATTGTCAAGTTGTATATCTAGTGCAGTTTCTGAAAGTACAACATAAAATTACGGTTCCAATTGTTTTTTCTAGTATATTATCAGCTTTGTTGACTAGTAGAATTGTAAAAGAAAGTCGATAGATCACAGAGCATGATAAAAGATAATATAACGTTATACGACATGTCGATTATTAATTTAAATCATTCGATTCCAAATAACTGTAGAACCATGCTTACAAAATGACTACGAATACTCTAGATACTAATTTTTTTTTCTGCCGATACGACAAAAAAGATGAAAAGATCAACGAATGCGAGAAAAGAAATTTTAGCCATTTTGATAGATTTTTATAAGTCGACTGGCGTCAAATCATGTCGTTTCGACTTTTTATACTTGTAGTATCTGATTTAGATATTTCCACTGTAATTTATACTGTACGCATAATTAATGTTAATTTAAATTATTGATACTAGTAATTCAAGAGGATGAAGTAACGTTCAACTTTTTTTACAGTATAAAAAACTTATTTGATTATCGAGTTATTTGTAGTGTAGGTTAAGTAATGGAAAATAACAAAATTAAATATAAGAGATTTAGGGATATATGAATGTATTGTCACATTTGTTAATACAGATTAGTATATCGATATTGAAAATTCTTGAGGCCCAAGTAGTTGTTAAATCATCATATTATTCAATCGTAATAATTATTATACAAAACATAAACATGTTTTAGCCGAATTACAAGTTCCAAATCTGCCGCCTTTACTCCTACAATATTGATTGCATAATTTGTTTCCACCTGTTGAGCAAGGCCAGCCAAATTCTTCAATTATTTTGATTTCTCCATCTAGTTCAGTTCCTGAAAATACAACATAAAGTTTTGGTTGAAATTTCTTCTTTTTAATATGTTGTCAGCTATTACTAGTGAAAAAGTAAAAGAAAGTCAATAGATCACAGAGTACGATAAAGATAGTATGACATAGTATAACTTGTCGAATATTAATTTGAATCATTAGTTTGTAAAGGACTGAATAAACATACTTACAAAATGACGACGAATACTCAATACTAACCTTCTTCTTCTGCCGATACGGCAACAAAGACCAGAAGTGCGAGGAATGCGAGGAAGTAAATTTTGGCCATTTTTATTGTTTGTTATAAGTCGACTAGCGTCAAATCATGTCATTTCAACTTTTTGTACGGCGTTATATACTCGTACGAGTACTCGAATTCATATCGATCAGTAACTCGAAACTTATTTATTGATTATCTGATTTAGATATTTCTACTGATATTTGAACTATATCGATAATTATGTTTATTTAATTAATTGATACTGATAGTTCATGAGGCAGAAGTAGCGTTTAATTTTTTTCGAAATTCGTAGAACTTATTTGATTATTTAGTTATCTTTGGTGTAGGATGTCTAATGAAAAATAATAAAATAAAATATAAGTGATTGCAGAATCTGCGAATATATTGTCGCATTCATTATTACAGTTTAATATGTTTACATTGAAAATTCTTGAGACCCAAGTGGTTGTTAATTTATCGTAGTTATCAATAGTCTTCGATCAGTTTTTTATACACCAACATACTCCATTTGAACAAAAACCATTTTGCTTGCGTAGAATGTTACATAGTTTGTTGCATAATTTGCTTCCACCTGTTGAGCAAATCCGGCCAAATTCTTCAGGTTTTTTAAGTTGTTCTTCTAATGCAGTTACTGAAAGTACAACATGAAATTATGGTTGCAATTTCATCTTCTTAATATGTTGTCGGTTATTACTAGTGAAAAAGTAAAAGAAAGTCAATAGATCACAGAGTACGATAAAGATAGTATGACATAATATAACTTGTCGAATATTAATTTGAATCATTAGTTTGTAAAGGACTGAATAAACATACTTACAAAATGACGACGAATACTCAATACTAACCTTCTTCTTCTGCCGATATAGCAACAAAGACGAGAAGTGCAAGAAATGCGAAGAAGTAAATTTTTGACATTTTGATAGATTGTTATAAGTCGACTGGCGTCAAATCATGTCGTTTCAACTTTATGCACGTACTTATATACTCATGCGGGTAATACGAATCCATACCGATAAGTCACGTGAAAATTAATAAACATTTGCACATTAATTGCAACATCTGACGTGGATCCTCAACACAATAATTGGATTCGCTTGGCTACATAATTGTTGAAATTTTCGGAAGATCAGTTTCGTCAATAACTTATACTTATCATTAACGTATTCAATATATTTACGATCGCACTTTTATCATTGGACTAAGTATAAATATTATATCAGATAAATGTAGATGAATAAAAATGCAATATAATTCTGTGAAATATATATTTATACCATAGATTAATATCAACCAATAAATTAAATTGTATTGTTTATACAATAGTTGCCTCACATTATTGTTTCCATAAATATAAATGCAAGTGTTCTGTTTTTAAAATCATTACGGTATATATATATATTGAGTTTGATTTGTGGCCAACTGCGAAAAAAATATAATGACGTAAGTAGCTATCTTATCTTTTATGGAAATTGTTTATAAATTACTCAATGGATAACCAAAATTCAATCAAGCTGATTATATATTCCTTTCTTATCGCTTTTATATATAGACGACCCATTATAATTTTCAAATGTAACACTCAATATATCTTCAATTATGATTTTCTATTGTTCAGAAAATCTATGAACATATTTATACTCCTTACTTTTGTATTATTAAATCGACGTAAGATAAAAGGTATAAAAAGCAAAATTTTAATTGTTATTTTTTGTTTAAGTGATGAAAAATCACGAAATAAAAAATAAAAGTTCATTAATTTATGAATGAATTGTTACAATGATTATTGCAAATTTCTATATCGGTTTTGAAAGTTCATATGACGCAGGTAGTTGTTAATTCATCATAGTAAGCAATTGTAGTAATCAATATACGGCACATATACAGATTTTAGTTGAAGTACAAGATCTAAACCTAGTCCCTCTACTCTTACAATAACGATTGCATAAACTGTTTCCACCTGATGAGCAAATCCAGTCATATTCCTGGAGATTGTCAAGTTGTATATCTAGTGCAGTTTCTGAAAGTACAACATAAAATTACGGTTCCAATTGTTTTTTCTAGTATATTATCAGCTTTGTTGACTAGTAGAATTGTAAAAGAAAGTCGATAGATCACAGAGCATGATAAAAGATAATATAACGTTATACGACATGTCGATTATTAATTTAAATCATTCGATTCCAAATAACTGTAGAACCATGCTTACAAAATGACTACGAATACTCTAGATACTAATTTTTTTTTCTGCCGATACGACAAAAAAGATGAAAAGATCAACGAATGCGAGAAAAGAAATTTTAGCCATTTTGATAGATTTTTATAAGTCGACTGGCGTCAAATCATGTCGTTTTGACTTTTTATACTTGTAGTATCTGATTTAGATATTTCCACTGTAATTTATACTGTACGCATAATTAATGTTAATGTAAATTATTGATACTAGTAATTCAAGAGGATGAAGTAACGTTCAACTTTTTTTACAGTATAAAAAACTTATTTGATTATCGAGTTATTTGTAGTGTAGGTTAAGTAATGGAAAATAACAAAATTAAATATAAGAGATTTAGGGATATATGAATGTATTGTCACATTTGTTAATACAGATTAGTATATCGATATTGAAAATTCTTGAGGCCCAAGTAGTTGTTAAATCATCATATTATTCAATCGTAATAATTATTATACAAAACATAAACATGTTTTAGCCGAATTACAAGTTCCAAATCTGCCGCCTTTACTCCTACAATATTGATTGCATAATTTGTTTCCACCTGTTGAGCAAGGCCAGCCAAATTCTTCAATTATTTTGATTTCTCCATCTAGTTCAGTTCCTGAAAATACAACATAAAGTTTTGGTTGAAATTTCTTCTTTTTAATATGTTGTCAGCTATTACTAGTGAAAAAGTAAAAGAAAGTCAATAGATCACAGAGTACGATAAAGATAGTATGACATAGTATAACTTGTCGAATATTAATTTGAATCATTAGTTTGTAAAGGACTGAATAAACATACTTACAAAATGACGACGAATACTCAATACTAACCTTCTTCTTCTGCCGATACGGCAACAAAGACCAGAAGTGCGAGGAATGCGAGGAAATAAATTTTGGCCATTTTTATTGTTTGTTATAAGTCGACTAGCGTCAAATCATGTCATTTCAACTTTTTGTACGGCGTTATATACTCGTACGAGTACTCGAATTCATATCGATCAGTAACTCGAAACTTATTTATTGATTATCTGATTTAGATATTTCTACTGATATTTGAACTATATCGATAATTATGTTTATTTAATTAATTGATACTGATAGTTCATGAGGCAGAAGTAGCGTTTAATTTTTTTCGAAATTCGTAGAACTTATTTGATTATTTAGTTATCTTTGGTGTAGGATGTCTAATGAAAAATAATAAAATAAAATATAAATGATTGCAGAATCTACGAATATATTGTCGCATGCGTTATTACAGTTTAATATATTTATATGGAAAATTCCTGAGATCCGAGTAGTTGTGTTAATTCATCGCAGTAATCAATTGAAATATACACATATTCCCATTAGAATTACAATAACCAATTCTCTTGTTTAGGCTGTTTCAAACTCTTGTGTAAAGTTATCTTCAACTCTATTCCGCCTTCTGAGCGAGACCCGTCATATTTTACGGGGTTTCCAAATTGTACATCTGGTATTTTTGGATCATGAGGGGCGTAACTACGAGAGAGTTTCTAGTTACTCGTCTCGCACCGGAAAATCTTCCCATCTCTTCTTAATCATCAGATTTATATACTCATTGAAACCGATAAATAAGAGCGGCGGCACAAGGCTAGGATCCCACAAACTAATACGAGAAAGCGAATTCTTTCGAAGTATCCCGTGTAGCTCATAGTATTGGTTGCCCGTAAATGAATATAACGCTAATGGAAGTTATCACAGTATATTTGTTGAAGTATGATACAAGCGTTGTTGTGTTCTTACATAATAATGCGTAGTTAGCCGTGCTGGATGTTTCTGATGGAATGATAGCCAGTAAATTTTAATTTAGAAGAGACTTCAGAAGTCTTGATGCTGCGAGTCTGAAAGTTGTAACTTAACTAAAAATGCCTAAGCTCGGGCAATGGTGGCAATGTGTTTTTCATCTATGCGTTTTCTTAACGAATATCCAACGAATTCCCAAGGGCAGATATTTCTTATCGTGATATATGATCCTTAGGAGAGATTACTTTAAAAAATTGATGGATGCACGTGTGCGTCAACAAGTATAGAAAGTACAATGTATAATTACGATTGCAATTTTTTCTTGTTAATATATTGTCAGCTGTTACTAGTGAAAATGTAAAAGAATGTCAATTGATTACAGAGTACGATATAAATAGTATGACTTAATGGAACAAATCGAATATCAATTTGAATCATAAATCGTAAAGGACTGAATAACCATACTTATATAATGATTACGAATACTATAGGTACTAACCTTTTTCTTGTCCGGATACGACAGCGGAAACGAGAAGAGCAAGGAATGCGAGAAAGTAAATGTTGATCATTTTGATAGATTCTTATAACTCGACTGATGTCAAATTACGTATTTTTGATATTTTGTTCGTTCTTAGACACTTATACGGATGCTATGAATCCGTATCGATTAATCACGCGCAATGTAATATACACTCATTCATTTTTTGCACATCTTATTCGAATACTCTCACTAATATTTTGATTTTATGAATAGTTAACATTTATATAAATTATTGATACTGATGAAGAATAAGTTTATGTTTAATTATTGTAATACGTGTTTAATTTTGTTCGAAGTTCATAGAACTTCTTAGAGTTATTTTTGAAGTTGGATATGTAATGAAAAATAAAACAATAAAATATAAGAAATTGAGGAATATATGAATGTATGGACACATTACTTATTACAGATTAGTATATTGATATTGAAAATTCATGACGCCCCAGTAGTTGTTAATTCATCGTAGTTATCAAACGTTGCAATCAGAGCTTCAGATACATACACATCCAAATGAATTACAATATCCAAATCTCTTGCCTTTACTCTTACAATATTTATTGCAAAATTTGTTTTCAGCTGCTGTGCATATCGGCTCATATTCTTCGAAGTTTCCAACTTGTTCATCTCGAGCAGGTCCTGGTGGTATAACATATCATAACAGTTAGTATTTCTTCTATTGAATATATTGTCAATTACTGCTAGTAGCAATGTAAAAGAGAGTCAATAGATCACAGAATACGGTAAAAGACAGTATGACATAATACGACACGTCGAATATTAATTTGAAGCATTAGTTTGTAAAGGACTGGTTAAATATACTTATAAAATGTTTTTTAAACGACGAATACTCTATAATAACCTTCTTCTTGTGCCGATACAGCAACGAAGACGAGAAGAGCAAGGAAAGCGAGGAAGTAAATTTTTGCCATTTTGATGGAATTTTATAACCCGATTGGCATGAAATCACGTCATTTCGACTTTTCACACGTCTTTATATACTCATGTGCGCGATACGAACCCATATCGATCAGAGTTGCGATACATAATTAATATTTATTCGCTGATTGGTATATCTGATCTAGATCTAGATATTCCCATCAGTAATTGGATTAACTTGGCCAAACAAATCATAATTATTAACATTTCAATGAGATCCGTTTTACAAACAAATATTTGTTGAAAGAGTAGAAGATATAATTTTGTAATATTTACTTTTTACATATAAACAATTTTATATGTGACGTGGTTTTGAGATTTAAATGTTCCTTTTTTTGTTAACGATCGCAAGCAATGCGAGGAAAAAACTCGTGTCTGCAAATTATTGCGGAAAAAGTGTGAAAAAAGCCAACAGTTAATCTAATTCGATGAAAATAGTAACATTTGATACAACTTATCGAATAATTATTTGAATCATTCAATCATAAAAACTAAAAAAATATACTTATAACAGAACTACGAATACTATGGGTACTAATCTTCTTCTTGACCCGATCCGACAACGAAGACGATAAGAGCGAGGAAAGCGAGGAAGTAAATGTTTGCCATTTTGATAGATCGTTTTAAGTCGACTATCGTCAAATCATGTTTTATCGACTTTTTGTACGGCTATTGTACTCATGCGTTGACACGAATTCATATCGATCAATCACGCACCACGTAGTGTACACTTGTTCATTGTTTGCCACGACTTATTCGAATACACCGACTGATATTTTGACTCAACGAATAATTAATGCTTATTTAAATAACTGATACTAACAGTCCATGAGGTATAAGTAATGTTTAATTTTTGTCGTAGTTTATTGACGCACACGTACGCAACTTCAGGTATCTACTGTACTCTCTTCTAAGGGTATATAGACAAAATTGAGAATTCTCAGGTATCTACAGTACTTTCTCCTAAAGGTCACAAATCTTTATTGGTTCTATCTGTTCCTGGAAGTTTTTTGGCTAATCACTAAGGAAACACATTGATAAAAAAAAAAAAAAAGCCTATTGCCACCTTTGTCCGAGCTAAAAACATTATTTAATAAGCATTATTTAGTAAAGTGCGTAGTTTACGATAATATGTCGAGCCAGGCGCTTACTCTTCAAATATCAATGCAAACATTCATGAGCTCACACGGTCACCACGACAAAGAACTATATTTTAGAATGTTTAAACATAGTTCAAATAAATATAGTTCATAGAAATTATTTGATTATCCAGTTATTTTAGGTGTAGGATAAGTGATGGAAAATAATAAAATAAAAGATAAAAGATTGAAGAATCTATGAATATATTGTAACATTTGTTATTGCAAATTTGTATTGAATATAAATGAAACTTAAGCAGTTATTAATGAATCATAATTATTCATTGTATTAGATAACATTTCATTGACATATACATTGACCCCTACTGTTACAATGTCCAGTGATTCGGTGCTGGTTTAACATACAATTATTTTTGCATATAATGTCTAGGCAATAAGATGATTTTTCGACATTTCCGTGTTGGTCAATTGGAACAGCTTCTGAAAGTATAACGAAATATTACAGTTACAATTTTATCGTTTGCATATATCACCAGATACTTTGCTTGCAAAATGTAAAATAAAATACGTCAATAGTTAATACAATTCGAAAAATATAATTCCATTTAAAGGAAAATATCAAAAAATAATCTGAAATCGTTCAATCGTGAAAGTCTTAATAACTATAATTGTATAATGACAACGAACACTCTATACTAACCTTCTTCTTGTGCCGATACGGCAACGACGACGATAAGAGCAAGGAAAGCGAAGAAGTAAATTTTTGCCATTTTGATAGATTGTTATAAGTTGACTTACGTCAAATCACGTCATTTCGACTTTTCGCACATCTTTATATACCCTGGCGCATGATACGAACCCATATCAATCAAAAATTTTCCCTCATACATTGATTGCTACATCTGATTTAAATACCCCCACCAATAGTCTGATTCGCTTGATTAAACAAATTACAACTGTTAAAACTTCTATGAGTTATTTAGTTATTTCTTCTCATTGTTTTTGCAGATTGATAACACGTATTTCACAAAATACGATAGATGATCATCTTCGATGATTCGTTTAAATTAGCTTGTATGCTTATTTTCATTACTTAACCGTTTCAATATCAAAGATTTTTGAAGAACGGTAGAAAAAGGCTGAACAGCGCAATAGCGTTCTTTTTAATTTCATATACCGGAAATCCTAGCAGCGCGATTGGGCTTGTTTTATTCTATGTTTACCGGCGTTAAGTTGAGCACGTTTCGTCAGATTGTGAGTGTCCGTCATTTGTCCGAATCGTTCAAATGCGTTCAGTTTTTTCGACATTAAATCTGAAGGGTCCGAAAGCGACAAGGGACTTAAACGGTTAATCAAACCGAATAATTAATTAATTGCAAAATCGAAACAACTGAGGAAAATAAATTTCATGAAACATATAGAGTTTCGTATATTTGAATAGAGTTAATTTATTATACTTTTGTATTTTACGTAAATTTAATGTAGTTTCAGTTCATAAGTATTAATTGTATTAGCTAACATTTCAATTACAAATACATGTGCCATGTTTATTACAATGCCCACCCCTGCGTTTGCCTTGTACAGCACAGCTCGAACTACACCCGGCAATTGCGCCTGCTTGGCAAGACATAAATTGTTCAACGTCTCCAAGTTCGTCAAGTGGAACAGGACCTGAAAGTATAACGTAATATTACAATTACAATTTTCACTTTCGAATAGATTACCGGCTACTTTGCTAGTAGAAATATAAAAGTAACATGTCAATAGATAACACAATTCGAAAAATATAATTCCATTTAAAGGAAAATATCGAATAATAATCAGAAATCGTTCAATCGTGAAAGTCTAAATAACTATACTTGTATAATGATGACGAATACTGTATACTAACCTTCCTCTTGTGCCGATACGGCAACGAAGACCAGAAGAGCAAGGAATGCGAAGAAGTAAATTTTTGCCATTTTGATAGATTGTTACAAATCGACTGTCGTCAAATCATATCGTATCGACTTTTTTCACGCTCTTATATACTCATGTGAGTGACTCGAATCCATATCGATCAATTACTCGAAACTTAATCAACACTTATAGATTGATTGTCAAATCAGATTTAGATACTACAATTAATAGTCTGATACTATAGATAAAACAAATCACAACTAACCACATTTCTAAATATTCCTCACAGGCACTGGTAAAGTATGATGTGCTACTCGAAGTGTGTCACTCAGGCACATCAAGAATATGCAGCCACCGATAAAGACAAAAAATATCCTAGTTGCTGAACGCATTAGCCGAGCAAAAGTTCGAATTTAAAAGGATAAAATTTTCATGAGATTTGTCTTACAATCACTAGTTATTCGTGATAGTAGAAGATATCATTTTTTATTACTTACTTTTACATTGAGAAATTTTTATTAATCTGAAAAAATCAATGATAAATGTATTTAAATTGGAAGTATTGAATTGTAAGGCGCGCGCGTTGATGTGATTGAAAAACGTGAGTTTATTTGATAGTTGGAAGTAACAATAGTATGTGCCACAAGAAATTGTTAAAATTAAGATACAAGACATACAACGATAGACCTATCGACCATAAATCGTTTAATTTAACTTGTGTGCTTATTTTTAATTTTAATTCAAACCTAATTATTAATTGACTACTAAATAAAATATACTGAAGACAATAGGTTTAAGAAAATATCGATTATCGCTTAGTATTTATATACAGTTCACTTATTATATTTTTTTATTATTTTGCCTATCTAAACATTCTTCAGTTGCCGATACGGTAACTGATAGGAGAAGAACAAGGAATACGAGAAAATAAATTTTCTTGAGGTACAAATAATAATTAGTTTATTCCAAGATCATCGAACTTACTCGATTATCGAGTTATTTTTGGTATAGGATAGATAATGAAAAATCAAAATAAAATGCAATGATTGAAGAATCTATAATTGTCACATTTGTTGTTACAAGTTAGAACATGGGTATTGAAAATTCATGAGTTTTAAGCAATTATTAATTAATCCAAAGTATTAATTGTATCAGACAACATTTCAGTTACAAATACATGTGCCTGCACTGTTACAATGTCCACCCTTGAATCTGCCTTGCAGAGCACAGCTTGCACTGCAGGCAGCATTTCCGCCATGTTGACAAGACCAATATGGTTCGACATCTTCAAGTTGGTCACTTGGAACAGCTTCTGAAAGTATAACGTAATATTACATTTGCAAGTTTTTCTTTTGAATATATTTTTGAAATATAAAAGTAACATGTCCATAGTTAACACAATTCGAAAAATATAATATTATTTAATGGAAAATGTCAAATTATATTTCGAAATCGTTGAATCATTAAGGAATTATAACTAATAAAATGACAACGAATACTCCATACTAACCTTCTTCTTGTGCCGATACGGTAACGAAGACGAGAAGAGCAAGGAATGCGAAGAAGTAAATTTTTGCCATTTTAATAAATTTTTATAAGACGACTGTTGTCAAATTATGTCTTATCGACTTTTTGTACGTCCTTAAATACTCATTCGTATGACCTAAATCCATATCAGCCAATCACGATATAATTATTTAACGTTTATCTATAGGTTGATACATCTGATTTAGATACTCCCATCAATAATCAGATATGCTTGATTAAACAGGCACTTTTTAAAAATTTCTATAAGATCTATTTCACAATCACTTATTCTTTGTAAGAGTAGAAAATATCATTTTATGATACTTACTTTTACATCTAGAAAATTCTATCTAACAAGATTTTAGAATAATAATGTTCATCTTTTGATTAAAAAGATTCACAAATAATGAAAGGAAAAATCTCGCTTTCATAAAATATTGTACAAGTATTGCGAAAGTAACTGATTACATGTTCTGATATAAATAACATCTCCGAACTATTATTATTTAAAATTATTCGTATTTAAATTAAAATCATCTGTTAGAAATGTAAGCGGAATATTAATTATTTGAATTCGATAATCGGACAAAATCAATGATAAATGTATTTGACTTAGAAGTATTGAGTTCTAACACATTGATGCGTTTGAGAAACATGAGTTCATTAGATAGTTAGAAGTAACTATAACGATGGAATATGCTACAAGAAATTGTTAATGTTTAAACACGAGACATACAACGATAGACCTATGTTCGATAAATCGTTTAGATTAACTTGTGTGCTTATTTTTACTGTTAAATCTAATCTAATAATTAATTGACTATAAAATCAAATCTACTGAAGAAAATAGGTTAAAAATAAATATCGATCATCGAGTCTTTAAATAGAGTTCATTTATTATATTTTAGGATTTTATACATATTTGATATAGTTTCATTGTTTAATTGGATACTGAAATATACTATTATGTGTAGTACAATAACCATGATCATGTGTTATTTTTCATATAAATCACTCAAATCGATATAATTCATAAGAATTTCTTGTCAGATACTTACAAATGTGTTACTCTTTGTATAGATTGAGTAATAAAAAAAAAAAAGTTAAAATAAAAAGAATGATTATAGGGTTATTTTTTGTATAGAC
The DNA here is from genome assembly GCA_911387685.1 of Dolichovespula media. Taxonomy (NCBI): domain Eukaryota; kingdom Metazoa; phylum Arthropoda; class Insecta; order Hymenoptera; family Vespidae; genus Dolichovespula; species Dolichovespula media. Next base: position 3,086,227 of record OU426858.1, read on the forward strand.
AAAGAAATGAAAAATAAAGAGATAAAATGAAAAGAATGTGTAATTTATAATTATCACGTAGGTTGTTACAAATAAGAAGGTTGGTATTGAAAATTCATGAGCCATCAACTGTTATTAATTAGTCATAAGTAATAATTGTATTAAGTAACAGTTCAGTTACATATACATTTGCTTTTACTGTTACAATGTCCACCCTTCCTTCTGCCTTGTACATGACAACTCGCAGAGCACGCTGTATTTGCGCCTACTTGACAAGAAGTATACGTTTCGACACCATTGAATATATCAAGTCCAATACGTTCTGAAAGTATAACGTAAGATTACAGTCACAATTTTATCATTTAAATATATTACCAGGTACTTTGGTAGTAGAAATTTAAAAAATCATGCCAATAATTAACACAATTATTATCGGAACAGATAATTCCGTTTAAAGAAAAATATCAAATAATAATCTGAAATCGTTCAATCGTGAAAGTCTAAAAAACTATACTTGTATAATGATGACGAATACTCTATACTAACCTTCCTCTTGTGCCGATACGGCAACGAAGACAAGAAGAGCAAGGAATGCGAGGAAGTAAATTTTTGCCATTTTGATAGATTGTTATAAGACGACTGCTGTCAAATCATGTCGTTTCGACCTTTTGCGCGTTCTTATATACTTATGCGAGTGAATCGAATTCATATCGATAAATCCCTCGGAACTTAATTATTAACACTTATACATTGATTATTAGATCAGATTCAGATACTATCACCAATAGTCAGATGCTATTGATAAAACAAATCACAACTAATTCTTTCCAGTCGAAGTTCTCTTCAAAGACACTGACAAATTTTGATGTTGTACTCGAAATATGCCATTCAGGTACACTCAGAATATGCAGCTATCGATAAAGACAATGAATATTCAAGAAATAATAATAAATAGATAAATATCCAACGTGGCTTTAGGATCATAATGATAACGATAAACTCACAAGTACTGGAAGGAAAAATCTCGCTTTCATAAAATATTGTACAAGTATTGCGAAAGTAACTGATTACATGTTCTGATATAAATAACATCTCCGAACTATTATTATTTAAAATTATTCGTATTTAAATTAAAATCATCTGTTAGAAATGTAAGCGGAATATTAATTATTTGATTTCGATAATCGGATAAAATCAATGATAAATGTATTTGACTTAGAAGTATTGAGTTCTAACACATTGATGCGTTTGAGAAACATGAGTTCATTAGATAGTTAGAAGTAACTATAACGATGGAATATGCTACAAGAAATTGTTAAAGTTAAGACACGAGACATACAACAATAGACCTATCTTCGATAAATCGTTTAGATTAACTTGTGTGCTTATTTTTACTTTTAATTCAAACCTAATTATTAATTGACTACTAAATAAAATATATTGAAGAAAATAGGTTTAAGAAAATATCGATTATCGCTTATTACTTATATACAGTTCATTCATTATATTTTTATATTCTTTTGCCGATTTAAACATTCTTCAGTTGCCGATACGGTAACTAATAGGAGAAAAACAAGGAATGCGAGACAATACATTTTCTTGAGGTACAAATAGTTATTAATTTATTCCAAGATCATCGAACTTACTCGATTATCGAGTTATTTTTGGTATAGGATAGATAATGAAAAATCAAAATAAAATGCAATGATTGAAGAATCTATAATTGTCACATTTGTTGTTACAATTTAGAACATGGGTATTGAAAATTCATGAGTTTTAAGCAATTATTAATTAATCCAAAGTATTAATTGTATCAGACAACATTTCAGTTACAAATACATGTGCCTTCACTGTTACAATGTCCACCCAAGAATCTCTTGTGCAGAACACAGCTTGCACTGCAGGCAGCATTCCCACCATGTTGACAAGACCAATATGGTTCGACATTTTCAAGTTGGTCACTTGGAACAGCTTCTGAAAGTATAACGTAATATTACATTTGCAAGTTTTTCTTTTGAATATATTTTTGAAATATAAAAGTAACATGTCCATAGTTAACACAATTCGAAAAATATAATATTATTTAATGGAAAATGTCAAATTATATTTCGAAATCGTTGAATCATTAAGGAATTATAACTATACTTATAAAATGACAACGAATACTCCATACTAACCTTCTTCTTGTGCCGATACGGCAGCGAAGACGAGAAGAGCAAGGAATGCGAAGAAGTAAATTTTTGCCATTTTAATAAATTTTTATAAGACGACTGTCGTCAAATTATGTCTTATCGACTTTTTGTACGTCCTTATATAGTTATGCAGGTGACACGAATCCATATTGATTAACTACGCGAAACTTAATGAACACTAATTCATTGATTGCTACATTTGATTTAGATACTCCCATCAATAGTCAAACTCATTTGATTAAACAAATTACAATTATTAGTACTTCTGTTAGTTCTGTCTTACAATCACTAGTTTTTCGGAAAAGTAGAAGATATTATTTTGTAATATCTACTTTTACATTCAGAAAATTCTGTCTAACGTGGTTTTATTATCATAATGTTGATCTTTCGATAACAAAAAAGTCGCGAGTACTGTAAGGAAAAAAATTAGTTAACTACAAAATCAAATCTACTGAAGAATATAGTTTTAAAAAATATCGATTATCGAGTATTTATATAGAGTTCATTTATTATATTTTATTATTCTTTTTCCGATCTATACATTCTTCTTTTGCCAATGCGGCAACGAATAGGAGAAGAGCAACGAAGCGAGGAAGTAAATTTTGACTGTACGAATGATACACATTCATATCGATCAATTAGACGCAATCTAATAAACACTTAACCATTAATTATCAGATCTTGTTATATACTCTCACCAATAATTGGATTCATTTGTTAAACAAATTGCAGATCATTTTTATTATTAATAAATAATTATTAGTAACACGTTGAGAACATAATATAATATGTTTACGATTATATATTCCTTGATAAACTCAGCGTATGTATTGATCAGGCAATTAATTATGCAAATCTCTCAAACCTCAATGGTGGATATTGATTTAATGTTATCATGCGAATAAGTTTGTTTTCCTTGAACACGGTTTTATTTTAAGACATGTAATATCGTAAAAACATTAGAAACCTTCATCTTCTTATTTATCGTTATCGACTGATACGTGAAAAATAAAATAAAATTGATATGTTATTTTGGAGGTAAAATAAACAAGATGATTACATATCTACTATCATTTAAATGGACTTTAATAATACATTGCGGCCATTAATGGGATAATGGCTATTTCAAGAAAGTCGACTTCAAAGTTTCCATTACAGTTATACTTAATGAGAAGTTATGCAATTAAAACCATTCTATTTAAGGTTTATTAACATGTTTTATTCAAATGTTTTGAATACAAAGACTATTATTTGAATATAATATATGTATTTTGTATGGATTAAAACAAATTGGTTTATATCTTCGAGGAACGATAATGATTCATAATTTTCTAAATGAAATGCTGCATATACTTTAATATCATATGAAAGTTCATGATCAAACATATTAATGAATTTGCCTTGACATCGAATAATTTTGGATCTAGTACAAAAGTATTATTAATTATATATAATACAATGATATTTTTATCTTTTATATAAAGTCAAAGTGGCAAGAAAAACATAAATGAGATATAAAGAAAAGATTAAAAAATTGTTTAGTTAAAATTAAATTTTTTATTATACAAAAAATGTAATATTGATAGTTCGTTTCTTTTGATAAAAATTGTGTCCGATATTCAAGCGTTTTCCATCTTCGTTCACTAAATTCTTTTGATTAATTATAAATCCGTCTAAAAAGAAAAAAAAAAGAGAGAGGAAAAAGAAATTTAAAAATAAACATAATTTAATCCCTTTACTTTTTATTTTTATGGTTCATTTGTTACTTTGTCAATTGTTGCAGTAGTAGATATTATCCTGGCAATATCCTACACTTTTATGTTGAGCTTTGCAGGATACGGTGGGAAGCCAGTTCCACCTCCGATGATTGCGCAATTACTCCTTCATATCTACCAACGCGTCTTTCAACAGCATTGGAAGCAGAATCGAAAAGATTATCTAAAGATACGAAAATAATATCGTTCATCATTAATACGAACAATTGATTTTGTTTTAATTAAACATACCTTCGGTTGGCGCTGCCGTGACGGTCAGCATGGGCGACAAAAAGAAGAGCGGCAAAAAGATGGAATTTCATTTTTTAATTGATTGTTTAACTTCAACCTTCGAAATTAGATTGTTATCACTACGTCGCAAATAATGCTTATATAATAATTTAATATATTACAAAAATTTCGATCGAAAATATATCAAATGTTGGAAAAAAAGTTAAAAGATATTAGGTTTATCGTAACAGCCTTATTTGAATTTCTTTCATTTATACTAAAAATCAATTTAATATCTTCAATCAATTTTTGATTTCATTATTCACTTTTATTTTAACAAAATCGTTTGAGTTTTGCAAGGATGATACTTTAATAATATGCTTAGTCCAAAATTTATCTTTCATCGATTCATTTATAAATTGTAAATTTCTTTATGATATCGATAATTTTATCGTAATCGAATAGGTCACAGTACAAAGTAAAAATATTTCATTTATAATTTAAGATAATTGAATATTTGAAAAAGATATTTCCAAATGAAGAAAAGCATATTATTTTTTGACCCTATATGAATGTATTCTTGTATCAACTCTCCAAAAAAAAGGACACTCATGTGCTCTTTTACGTTCTAAGAGGAAAATACTTTGGTTCATTCCTGAAATACCTACATATATCTGTTTTAACAAAACAAATTCGTACTTTACACTAGTTCATAAGGAAGATTAAAGTAGATGAAAAAACGTTGATTAAAAATAATTGTAATAATAAATAATAATTATATTTTCTAATCACGAATAAATAAGGTACAATTGTCTCTACTGTCTAACAATCGATATGTTTAAAATGAAACGATATTACGACTAACTTGTAATATTTATCTTCCATCTTTTCGATCACCACTCGACTCATCCTCTAAAAATTGAATCGTTTTTGTAGAAGATCCAACATTTTCTCTCTGAAAAATAGAAACGTCTAACAATAAATAGAAAAGAGATGATAAAATTCATGAATTCGTACGTATAATATTCGGTTAGTATAATATTCGATTCGTATAATACATCCAACGTTAATGTCAACAACAATCGAGTGTATACAATATCATATATCTTTGGTAAAGGGCATTGCACAAACGATTACTCACTCTCGACAATGACAGATCTCATTTCTGCAATGACCACCGGCTTTTCCTTTCACGATACAACCTGCAGCACAAGCACTGTCACTAACCCAGTCACCGATAAAGGGAATTCGGCAAGTTGCTCTTATGTATCTTTTAGGAGCAATCACTAATTCCTCTGATAATTTCTGATTCATAAAATTATAGACGGAATCCTTCTCTTCTGTTATTATATCTCCTTAATCAAAAATGAAACATGAGTTTTTCTTTTTTACGAGAACGAATGATACATTAAAAATGATAAGAGAAATTTTCAAAGAAACCTTCGATCGGTGCCGCCATTCCTGTGTTAACAAGCAGAACGGCGAAAGCGAAGAGTACCGTACAGATCTTGATCATCTCAATTCGTAGTACTTTAAGAGCAATTTAACAGTTAAACCTACGAAGAAGAACTGTCTTTAACACCGCGAACCACTGCGTTATATATCCTACAAACACATCTTAAAAACATTGCATGTGTCTCGAGAGACAATGCATAGCATGGTCCATCATTCGGATGATATCATCTAAATGCTCATATTCAAAGAGAACAGGAATTTATTTCATAAATATATTATATCTGTTTCAATGCTTACTTTTATCTTCCTTACTCTCTCTCTCTCTCTCTCTCTCTCTCTCTCTCTCTCTCTCTCTCTCTCTCTCTCTCTCTCTCTCTCTCTCTCTCTCTGTTTTCCTTGTTTCGAAGAAAAATACGCTGGATATCAAGACGGGGAAAATCTTTGGGGAATACCGTACAATCTTGACATCGAGATCTCGTGAGATCATTTTTATTTAGTTAGTGAACTTTATATGCCAAACATAGTTTTATCTTTCGGTGATTCCCTTCTTGTCGTAATGAATATTTTGGAATATTTATTTACAACATTTTTTTACTTTCAAAGCGTACATACAAAGCTTTATACCGTAATGAATATATTTAACTCTTAAATTTTTTATCGAATTTTTAAAATTTCATTTACATACTGAGTCAAAGAACTCGATATTTAAATAGATAAAATAAATGTAGTGGAATTATTCTGATCGTGTATAAACCTGGTTGGTAGATATGAACAGTCTGTTTAATAAGTCGTAATAACTCCAGAACTGATTAATTGCTTATCATACATTGTACTATAGCGTGCGTATCAAAATGTATCAAGGACAACACGCGTCTTTTGATATCGCAAACGTACACATTATATATACAAGTATATGTGTGTATCTTTTATGTATTTATTATTGAAAACGAACACGCGTTAACAAGGTATACGTAAACTAGGTATACCTATGTATATACGAAATGTTTTTTCCAGCATATCTCCGTTATACCGAGATAAGAAAATAATTTTTGACAAGACAAACGTGTCGTGAATATCTGATAAATTAGATAACATTCGAATAACAAGAATTAATTTAATAATTTATTAATCACTCCTATATGGACTTGCCCGGAAATTATATAAGGCTTATAGTTAACATTTACAAAAAGAGGAACAAAAAGAAACAACCAAACTGGTATTTTATATAAGAAAACAACAACTTATATATTTTAATTGTACCTATATATATGTATATATATATATATATTATAGTATAATGTTATATATGTTATAGGCGGCCTCCTTTGACTGAAACACCTTATACATATATACATACTTATACAATGTGTCGTCTGTTCAAACAAATTCGAAATATTTCAAAAAATAATCTCGACATATTTCTTGTTCCAGTTTTCTAAAGAAATAGTTATTTGAATGATATTATTTATTGAACATGCGAATATAGGTCCATACTCGCGTGGAGTATAAATGCATTCGTTATCACTGTTGCAATATCCTTCCTCTTTACCCTTACTAACACAGTAGGTATTGCAAGCACTATTTCCGACCGATAACAGGTATCATGCAAACTCAAGATCTTCAAAGTCTATCAGCATGCCCTTCCACGCCAGTTACTTCCTGTTCTTGATGCGTTTGATACGAATGGAGAACTGGCAGCATATTAAAATAACACGATAAAAACGAAAGATAATGAAATAGAATAATAAATTAATTTCATATTAAAAATAACAATCTTGTTATACTAATCGATACCATTTGAAAAAAATAAAAAAAACATTTATCAAATAATCACGTATTTGTTAATTAATCAGACGTGTTATATATTATCCGACAGATAATTTGATTTGTCAATTCTCTAGTGTTTGTTGAAATTTGACCTCAGATTATCTGATATTGAAAAATATGAATAAGCTTAATGTAAAATTGAGAAATAATAAGAATATCTTGATGTTATGTAACTTTATTTTTCTAAACTGAAATCAGTGCAAGTATTATCAATAATCTTTCACGATGATCGATAGATTTTTTATCATATATTATTAATTTGGGAGATCGATCAAACTTCCATGTTTATTATGTTTTTAAAAAAAATCAATCGAGCGTGGATAATATCTCACGCTCATATAAACAGTAAATTATCATTATTCTTTTTCAGGAAAGAAGTTTCTTCGACAACAATGAGTCCAATTATAACGAGGATGGACGTTACTCTTATTTCACTGCAATATAAGAAATTATTGTTAATTTCAGATATGTGTATTTATCTTTTTTAAAAAAATATAACAAGATAGCTTACGATTGTTGCAAATACATTGGGATCCTTCGCAGAAGCCACCTCTAGCACCATTAAGCCAACAATTTGTGTAACAATCTTGAATTGTGCAGCTATATGTATTCTCCATGTATTTTTCTGCAAATATTTATACATATACATATATAAATATACATATATACTTATATACATATATTTTTTTGATCTTTTCATATTTACCAACCTTCGGTCTCAGCTGTTGTTAATAAGATCATAGCTACGAAAAAAATCGTAAAAAGTATGTAGTGCTTCATCATTTTTGCAAAATCGGAAAGATCGATGATCGAATTTCCTAAATAAAACTAACATAATCGTTTCAAGCTTAAGTATATATATATATAACTATATATATATGATGTGCAAACAGTATCGTTTTATCCAAAGAGGTCACTTTATTCAAATTTTATCGATAAAAAGAAACAAATATTAGATAAGAAAGATTTGGATAATATCATATAATATATCAAAAGAAACAACAGGTAAACAGTAAATGAGATGGGAAAACGATTAAACGAGTAGAATAATAAGATTAGAATTTAAGATAAACCTTGTTGAAGAGGCTAAATTAAAAAATTTCTATCGCATCTGAAACGACATACATAAGTACGTCGATCGTAACTAAGATTCGGAATGATGAAATAAAATATTATTATTGCGACATATTATTATTGAGATATAAATTTAGAAGAATATTTATTAAAAACAAAAAAGTCATAAATTAAAGTGTTTATTATAATTAAAAAAAATATGTATATATTTTTTCACATAAATCGAACTACACAATTCTTTTGAAACGAACGAAAATTAATAGGAATTAAAATGGGGTTTTATTTTGAACGAGATCATTTGAAATGTTCAACTTTGGATCGATAAAACTAAGAAACATGATTTATGATTTGCAATAACACGTGCCACGATAAAAGTAACCACCGAATTGTTTTCCTAAAAATTTATTTTTACTATTGTGTATATCGTTAACCACTGCGATGTTCTCTTCTAACAAACCTTTGTACTCGTTTGAAAAGAAAGAAAATAACGTAATTATTTTAACAATTATTTAAAAAAACGAAGCTACCCTTTTAAAACGCGAAGCTTACAATAGGTACTGCTATGATAGCAGTCAAGGCAATGAGTAAGAAGGATGTACAGTTTCATTATGACAAATCTTTTAATTATTAACTCGAATGAACATTAAATGTCTTGTTTTTTGGCACGTCTTTTTTTTAAACGCGTAAGTGATATAGATGAGCTATCATTAAATAGATTAAAAAAAAAAGCAAAAAAGTAAAATAGTGATAGTTCAAAGAATTTTTCAGCCTTTAAAATGATCATGCAAACTCATAAAAAATAATCCTTTGTATGGGAATAAAAATATTACAAAAATTAAATGAATCATGAATGAAACTTCCATGAAGGGATAAAAATTAATAAAATAATATTTCTCCAACTGAAATGTTTCGATATTTAAAATTATTATTACAATAGAATCTATACGTTCGCATCGATCATTTGAGATTTCTGAAAAGTGCCAGTTGAATAGCAACCAGTCTTACGTATACACTCAAAACTACTTATATAACGTAATGAAGGAAACGAAACATTAATAAAATATTTCTTTAGTTTAAGAAGCTATTCGAATGCAATCGACCCATCGCATGGACTATATATAACAATATATTATAATATTTCTCTAATTTTTATAATACTCTATTGACATAAATTCCATTAGAGCGAATCACGTTACTCTTTTGTATTCTCTCAGTCGGTAAAAAAATTATTATGTTTCATTACCAAATAATCATATAATTTATAAGCAGTTCCTGTTATATGATTAATAAAGCTGTTCGTTTATTGGCCAATGAAGAGCCAATCGTGCCTAGCAACGTGCCCGTCTACGAATGTATTTTATAATGGTGGATTTGTGAAATATAAGTCACCATTTTCAAGTGAAAATGTCTTGACTTTTAAAACGAAACAAACAAAATTAAGATATACGTAAGCAACAGAAGGAAAACTTATATAATTGTTTATTTCCTTCTTTGGGAAAAATATAGATACATTAATTTCTGATAGTAATAGAAAATCGATGTCTCGAAAATACATTATTCGAGTTCGATATACTGTAAGTTCGTGACAGTTGACGCATAGGTAGCAGATCACTGATGGTAGTTCAAAAAGTTGTTTGATTAATTATTACTTTTCTAAGATCACAAGATGTTGGTCTTCTGTGATATTTTTTATTTTAAAATGCTTATATTTACTTATCTGTTGGTAAGTTCTACAACGTAACTTCACAATTACAATTTCCATTTTTAAAAATTCCGAATTTATCCTCTTGAACTTCTAAGCGGTACTTTGTGACACGTATTTATGTTCCGTCATGTATTTTAGATAATTTAGATTTCATTAAATTTCCACGCATTTTATTGTAAACAAATTTATCGTTCGAACATTTATATAAGATTTTTATTATTATTCTAATCTATAAATATTCCTAACAAAAATAACCTCAAAATACGTGACAAGCTGACGTTGAAACGGTTTTCCATCCACGTATTACGATATGCCTCGTGAAACGCTATGTAAATATTATCAGATTTTATTTTATTTCAAATACAATACGAATTGTAAAGTCTATTAACTTGATCATTGATAATCAGATTATTTGTTAGTTGTTTTCTGCTAAAATTTTATCATGTTCTCTAAAACAATTTTCTTTTCAGGCATTTTTACCCACAAGTTTAGGAAGTGAAGGTGCTGTTTCACTCACACAAAAAAATATTGATCATACATTAGGTAAGATATATTAGAAAAATATAATGAAATAATTATAACTTTATTATGTCAATGGTATAATTTATTTCCTTTTTCTTTTTAGCATCCAATGAACTGGTATTTATAAACTTTTATGCAGAATGGTGTCGTTTTAGTAATTTATTGGCACCTATATTTGAAGAAGCAGCACATAAAGTACATGCTGCTTTTCCAGAAATTGGAACTGTAGTTATGGGTAAAGTAGACTGCGATAAAGAAGGTTAGTTTTCCTTAATAATAATTAAGATATATATTGAGTTTATATCGAAAGTACTGATTATTATTCTTGACTTTTTATAATTTTTAGGATCTGTAGCTTCAAGGTTTCATATTTCCAAATATCCAACGTTAAAAGTAATTAGAAATGGACAACCAACTAAAAGAGAGTATAGAGGACAGCGCTCAGTCGAGGCTTTCGAGCAGTTCATCAAAAAACAATTACAAGATCCCATTAAAGAATTCTATGACTTGAAAGAACTAAATAACCTTGATGATAAAAAGAGAATGATTATTGGATATTTCGACAGGAAAGATATTCCAGAATATCAAATGTTCAGAAGGGTAGCAACAAATCTAAAGGACGACTGTCAGTTTCATGTTGGCTTTGGGTAAGACATTATTGTCGATTAAATTATTTATATGGCGTATAAGATGTATAAGGTGTAGTTACGTTTTATAATATCTGATAGATCAGATATATTTTCAAATAACTATATTAGTCATGGACTACAACAATATTATAAGTATAAGTTATATCCTGATTGACGTCGTAACACTATTGATTTTATTTAACAAGCACTTGCTCCAATGAAAACTGTGAAATAGGACAGCATTTTCACTTGGTGTAAGTAAAGATGCAATAAGTAGTTATATCTCAGTACTGGAATTATATATATAATGCATATATAATGCTTGCTATCTATAACATGAGCATATATAGTTTTACATATAAAAGTAGGTTTATATGATAGCCAGTTTAAAATGAAAAAATCTTTTTCCACTGCAACAATTGTTTTATCTACATGTATAATTTTTATTGTATTTTAACTATTTAAATTCCATCATAGTTTTATTAATGAAGTGTCATAAAAAAATGTATTATTAGGGATGCGAGTAAAGCAATGCATCCACCTGGTCAACCTATTGTTGTCTTCCGATCGGATAAAGCATTGTCCAATGATGAAGATGAAACTTATCAAGGCAGTTTGAAAAATTTCGACGAATTAAATATTTGGGCTCAAGAAAAATGTGTTCCACTTGTTAGAGAAATTACATTTGAGAACGCAGAAGAATTAACAGAAGAAGGATTACCTTTCCTTATATTGTTTCACGCTCCAGATGACACTGAGAGCGTCAAAAAATATAAAGACGTCGTAACTAAAACTTTGATAGATGAAAAGCGTAAGTTGAATCACGTTTATTACATTACTACATCACTATAGTCTATATTCAAAGTATTTTTTATACTTTTAGAAAACATTAATTTCTTAACTGCTGATGGTTTGAAGTTTGCACATCCTCTTCATCATTTGGGGAAAAGTACATCCGATTTGCCGTTAATTGCGATCGATAGTTTTCGTCACATGTACCTGTTTCCTAGCTTCCAAGACATCAATGTAGAAGGAAAACTGCAAGCTTTTATTCATGATTTATACTCTGGAAAACTTCATCGAGAATTTCATCATGGACCTGATACCCCTAGTAATAATGAAATACCACAAGTTACTGGACACGTGAAAGTGCCTACTACCCCACCAGAATCTACCTTTAAAAAACTTGCACCCAGTAAAAATAGATACACTTTGCTTAGGGATGAATTATAATAGTGTTATGACGGTGAATCATAAAAAGAAAATAAAGTGAAACTTACGGAATGAAATAACAAAATAATAGTCATCAACGACTAGTAAATTCAAATTAGATGGAAAAGCTTCGCAATAATACATACAAGAGGGTGGTAATCCACAGTCTATTTATAATCTTGGTCTATATCGAGACGATAAGCCTTAGTTATAAAAGTGTGTTAGGAAAATTTTTGTTATTATGTTTGATAGCATTTTAATTTTTCGTATTAACAATTTTCAATATATATTTAATATACAATTGTAATAAGAATTAAAATCATAATTGTATAAAGCCTTATTTCAGGAATATAATCGGATACTAATAATAATCATTAGTAATCAGAAAAATCTATAAAAATTTAAATATAAGAAAACAGTCGCTTTCATTCTATATTTTTACATGAATTTTTATTACTTTCTTACGAAAGATAAAAATTAAATATCTTTACTACAAGCTATGAAAGGATAACTTAAAGATTGTACATCTCCCACTGTCAATATTTACATATTAGATTTTATACTACTATTTAAAATATAGAATATACATGAAAAAAAAAAAAAAATCATGTGAAACGAAATCTTTTGAGAAATCGCTTAATCGAAATATTGTATTTTCTTTTCACTCATTATGATTTATAATTTTAAGTAAAATAACGAAAGGCTTCTACTTTTAGCTCGACATCTACTACTCGAGTTGCGTCTGATGTTTTTGAGAATAATAACGGTTAGAAGTTTCGAAACTGAAAGAAAAAAAGAGTTGTTTTTTTTCTGTTCTTTTTTTTAAATAAAACGAACGATCGAAAACAAACAAGAAGTCAATAAAAATAGGATTGCAAGAGTGACAATGCGTGCGTGCATAGTATTTTAGTTCATCGGTTCATTAGTGATATAGCTCTCTATGAGAAGCGTATCACAAGGGATAAATGCATCGCCAGTCTGTGTCCGAAAAAAAAAAAGAAAGAAAGCATGGTAAACGGTATGAAGAAGTACATAGAGATACGTCTTCAAAGTGTTGTACGGATGATGGTATTATTAATTTACTGTTAATAAAGAGATTCTAAGTCACGCGTTTCGTCGATGAAATATTTCTTTATAAATAATCGTATAGGAAAATTGTGGGATTCGAGTATCGGCATTGATTCGAATATCGCAATCCATTATAAAATGGCTGTATTTAGGGATAACTCAATTACATGTATTACATTCCATCAGTACACACCACCACCTTTTATATCGACTAATCTTACGGTACATAACATTCACGTAACATGATTGTAATACGTCTAACATCACACATACTTTACTCTTACGCGACAGTTTCCGTCTCTACAGATAATTAATTTCTTCGTCTTCTCGTTTTTCTTTCCTACTTTCTTTTCTCTTTTTCTTTGCTTTTTCATCCTTTTTTTATTTTTATTAAATCATCTTTCGTGTTTTATTTTTCCACCTTAACGACGAAACGTGAGTGGAGCAGATTCGAATAAAAACATTCATTCGCAGGTAACGTAGTTTAGAGAAATTGAGGAGCGCATTTTTAAAGGAAATTAACGAAGATTAGAAATTTCGATATTTAAATATAACTATGTTCTCTGTACGTTGGTGGATCACGAAAACGATCAATGGAACATACTCGTAAACATTCGATTCGGCCAATAATAATATGGATTATTTTCGACGTCTCGTTTTCTTCTTTGATTTTGCTCACGAACGGTAAATAGTATGAACGTTTGAACTTTCCCCGACGATCGAAAAGCTCGCAAACGAAACCTTCCTTTTCATTTCGATTAAAAATCCTCGCAAACAACAATTTATTTTCCGTATCATAATACTGATAGCCAATGTTACTTTTCTATTTATTCGATTCTACCAGGCAATTTAATTAATTAACGTAGGAATACGCGCTGTATACTTCTTCGGTTATGTATGTACGTAATATATTTATATTTATATATATATATATATATATATATATATATATATATATATATATATATATATACCCAAGCGACGGCATATTATAGGCGCGTGTATTTATGTTGCCAGGATAGCTTTTATTTTAGCCATTTTATATACGTAAAAGCACGTAACGTTTCAAACGTACATATGTATGATATTTCTATGTGTGTACGTATGATGCATGTATATATATATATATATATATATATATGCATGTGTGTGTGTGTGCGCGCGCGCGCGATAAAACTCGTTCGCAATTTGCACAGCTGTTCTATCCCAGCAATAGCCTCTTATCGTATCGCTTTATTCTCACGCGTCTGGTCATGTTTTACGTTATCATTTGAATTGCGTCTATTACAAATTCGAACGACATTTCTTTTATTAATTTTTATCTACGCTTATATCCATTTTTTTTTCCTTTTCTTTTTTTTTTATTTTTTGTTGTTTTATTTTAAATCAACGAATCGCGGCTGAGAAGAACGAAGAAAGGATAAAAAGTTAATATTGTGAAAGTAACGCGAAAGGATTAGAAATTAGAATCGATTTTCTTTCATGGAAAGCAACAATGTTCCAAAAGGGACGTGTACGCGCTTTAAATTTAAATTTTTGTTAGGGTAAACTTTACACATCATACGATCCACTAGATCGGGGTGGCATTTAAACGTCGCGCTCGTAGATCGATTGGTAACGCCTCGCAGAACGTATACAGCGCGTTTAAAGCCTGTTTCTTACTGTCGAATAAACATGTGAGACTAGTAAAAACATATACGTATATATATATATATATATATATATATATATATATATATATATATATATATACACATATGTATTTGCGGGATACATCGAACCAATTTGTAAAGTTTCTTTTTCTTTTTTTTTTCCAAAAAAATTCTACGCGTAGCTGCGTCATACCAAACGGGGAAATACCTTCACTTCTTTTCTTCCTTTTTTCTATTTCTCTCTCTCTCTCTCTCTCTCTCTTTTTTTCTTTCTTTCAATCAACACACACGCGCACACTCTTTATTCTCATTTGTGTGTTCTCCTTTCACCTATTAACTTTGTTTACAGCATCTTATTAGCACGTTTCGTCATAACATAATAATAATTATTTCGATATTTACTCTAGAAAAATAAGATTATGAAAATCCCCGTCTTGCGGGGACGAATCGTTAGAAACGTTATTAGAGCCATTTTTTAAGTAAAAATATAAATATTTCATTCACAGTGCGATATCATCATCATCATCATCATCATCATCATAATCATCATCATCATTATTATCATATCATCATCGTTTTTGTCTTCGTCTTCGTCTTCGTTTTCGTCATTCTTGTAAATCGTAATTGTCATTGTCATCATCGTCGTCAAAGTAAAACAAGCTTGTGCTCGTGTACTTACAAATGATATCCTATATATGCCTAATCCACCCTCATTATAATACTTCTTCTATTAACGCGTAATACTTATATCCTGTCTTACATTATCGCAGTCTCCTTAAACCTTAAAGAGCCAACGGCAAATAATAACAACGGTAATAATAATATATAATAATTAAAAAAAAAAAAACAAGCAAACTACTAATAATAATAATAATAACAACAACAACAACAACAATGGCAGCGTAACGATTGTTTCAGGACGTCGAGGAAGGATTTCGATTTTTTCTACAAATTAACGAATGGAAAAAGAAAGAAAAATGTGTAGATCCTCAAAGTTTAAGGTACATCATCGCAAAACATTTATTAACCATTTACGAGTCTCCCCTCTTATATGACGGATATATAATACGCACGATCGTGTAATACGCTCATTATCATAATCTCTAATATAATAATGAAAGACGTGTTGTGTGTTCCTTTTTTTTTCTCTTCTAATCTCTTTATCATCCTTCTTTGTTTTCTATCACTCAAATACGGCAGTCGTTACGATCATCTCGCTTTTCTAACGCAGCTGCTTTTTATTATCGTATTAAATCGAATCGTTCGTTTACGCATAGGCAAATAAACCACGTGACAAGTATAGTCGAAGAACGATCATAGAAAATGATTATAACGGGGGGAAACAGAAAATGATCACGAACGACGCGAAATTTTAACGCGAGGTTCGAGCTCTCTTCGTCTATCGATAACTATCGATCACGCTCGAGAACACTTGAAACTTTTCAATCTCGACTATAAAGATAGAAATACTTTTAATTTTTGTTCTTTTTATCGTCCTTTCAAATTTCCCGCTCGTTTACGGACCGTGCGATTTCTCTCGATCATAAAATAAAGACTGGTCGAATGATTTTCTCTCTCTCTCTCTCTCTCTCTCTCTCTCTCTCTCTCTCTCTCTCTCACTCTCACTCTCTCTCTTTTTCTCTCTTTTTTTCTCTTATTTTTATTATTCGTTCGATAGCCTAAGCGACTGCACGTTCACGATTTGATAATATAATCAACGCGAGAGGTTTTACATCGCCGAACGTAAAACTTAACAAGTACAATTACGTTTTGTTTAAAGGATAAATTCGATTGACAAGATCATTTTCGTGATCTGTCTCTCTCACTCTCTCACTCTCTTTCTCTCTCTCTCTCTCTCGCACTCTCGTTTTTGCTCTTGTTCTCTCTCTCTCTCTCTCTCTCTCTCTCTCTCTCTCTTCCTTTCTCGATAATTATATTATCCATACCCAAAAGAACTCTCGATTGATAAAACCTAATAGAATTTTACACTTACATTTATAATTATAAATATTAAACGTCTAACGCTATATATCAGATTCTCTCACAAATATACAATCTATCGACTTTACACGTAACGTTTTATTTGATTACTCTTGCGTTATTTTTCTTTTTTTTTACTTTTCTTTTCTTTTCTTTTGATATCGACTAAATTCCTTTTATCTCGCCATTCGCCACTTTGCCCTCCCATTTATTTCATTAGCGGGACCGACTAAACAAGAACGATATGTTAGAGAGGAAAATCGAGGAAGCTGAAAGGTCTTGAGGGACGGAGATAAAGAACCGGAGATGAAGGACGGTTTTACAAAAGTTATATGCGATCAGTACAATTTAACGAAAGAATCTATTAAGATAGCATTGCGTTCATCGTATTTTACCTTTCATACTTTTACTTATCGCATAAACAAACATATAGATGAGGGATTTTCGCGTAAATTGTTATCTTTCTCGCGAAAAAAGAGAGCAAGGGAGAGAGAAAAAGAAGGAGAGAGAGAGAGAGAGAGAGAGAGAGGAGAGAGAGAGAAAGGAGAAGAAAAATAAAGCAAAGGAAGCAATGAACGTCGATATACTCTCGAATGTTCGTACGAGAAAATAATTGGCACCGACCTTTTTTTTACCGTAACTTTTTTTACCGTAAGATTAAAAAAGATATTAGAAATAGAACGTGAACGATGAGGCAAAAGAGAGATTCGAAACTTTCTTTGTCGAGGATTTTGGAATTTTTCAAAGGCTGAAGAAGGCGGTAAGTGTTGAAAAGAATTGTCTACTCGTGTGATAAAAATTAGAAAGGAAAATATCGAAGAAAGAAAGAAATCTTTATCCTCGATCTTTAAAATATTCATTGAAAGGAAGACTTGTGTATTTTCTCTGACTGTCACTCTCTCTCTCTCTCTCTCTCTCTCTCTCTCTCTCTCTCTCTCTCTCTCTCTCTCTCACTCTCTCTTTCTTTCTCATTCTTACATTCCACAAGCACCGATTTATTTACGCGTATATAATATAATAATAACAATAATAATATTACTAATAATAATAATAATAATAATAATAATAATAATAATAATAGTATATAAGGGTGCAATGATCGATGCATGAACTTTTATATCAAAGATAATCTTTGATATATAGAATGAAATATATAATACAATATGCAACACTTTTTGCTATGCGATGCAAAAGATATATATATATAGTACAATGGTGAACACACGATGAAAAACTTAGCAAGTAGGTACAGCTTTTTTTATGTTTCCTTTTTAAATGTGTGCTTAGGATCTGGCGCAAGAAACGACTTATAAAAATATTCTATTCACTTTTATGCAGCTGATTAACGAAATTTTGTTTGTCCTTCTCTCTCTCTCTCTCTCTCTCTCTCTCTCTCTCTCTCTCACACACACACATACACACACACACACACACACAAACACACATATACTTTCTCACTCTCTTTCTTTATATTCAAAATCGATGCTTCCAACTCGAAGCAATAAATTTTGCTTTTCCTTTGATATCTATTTAAGTATAATCTATTTAAATAAGGCGCATACGCATACACACATATCAAAGTTCAATAACGTAAAGACAATAAGAAACGTTGTTACCCTATTCGAAGCAAAATTTATCGCCCCATAGTAAAGAAAAAAGCATATCGACCATTAGGGCGCGAAGCACACGAGCGCGTTACGAGAGATCGTGCGTTTAAATGCGAGGATAAAACTTCCAATTCGGTATCATCGGGAGTCGATCCGTGTCGTGAAAATCGCGCTACAATTTCTCGATGATTGTACTTTCAGGGGAGGGAGGGAGGGAGGGAGGGAAGGAGGGTGGGTGGGTGGGTGGGGGGGGGAGGAAGAAGAAATAATTAACGAAAATATCTCGGCTTCTATACTTCTTTGCTTTTGATTTATCGTTCTAATAATCGCGTTTCCACGACCAACGGAATCGATCCGATTAAAACGACTGATAAAAAAACGTAGGCCATCAACGCGATTCAAGATAAGCTTTGTTTCGCACATAGAAATCGTTAGAGAAATACCTATATTGTCTTCGGGACGTTATACATTACTATTTGTGATAGCTTGTCAAGCTCCTCTTCCTTATGTTATCTCTTCATCTGCATTTTCTTTATATTTTTGTTTCTTTTTCTTTCTTTCTTTTTTTCTCGCTTTTTTCTTTTTGGTTTTTTTTCTGTTTTCTTCTTTTTTTTTTTGTTTGCTTTTTTTTTTTTGTTTTTTTTTTTTTCCTTTTAAAAACGCCAAAGCGAGCGTCCTTTTTCCATCACTATGTGATACTCTCGTTAATATTACACACAGCCGTAACCATTACTATAGGATATAGTCACACGTCGTTTACGTGCCCACCGCGTTGTATAGATTATTATTATTATTAGAATTTAATTAATCAATTAATTATATAATCGTAGGTATCTCAAAATACATTATCAATGAAAAGAAAATCGAGCGAGGATATCATAAATTACGTCGATTAAGATCTCGCGTGTACGTGGAAATAGTTTTGTAAAGGGGAAAGTTACGCTTTATTCGAACGTTATTAATCTTGATAGAAAGATAAAGAAGATAAGGGACAACTTAATGGATATTTAGATGCAATTGTTAAGCATAAAACGCGGATATGAGAATGGCTAGTAAACGTCGATCGTAATATTAGGTAAATACGCCCGCTGTTTCTACATTTTCTCTCTCTCTCTCTCTCTCTCTCTCTCTCTCTTATTCTTCCTCTGTGCCTTTTATATATCGTCTCTTATATTCTCAAAGATTTCGCACGGTTTTCTAAAAGCATGATATCGGTATTAACCCAAAAAAGAAAGTGGCTAAAAGCGTTAAATGATAAAAAGACAAATCTCAGTTTCTCAAAAAGAGAAATAAATCGCGTCGTAAAGAAGAAACCTTTTTAATATTATATTTTGCTCTCTTTCTATATCCTTGTCTCTTTCTTCTCTCGACACCATTGTTATCATCTCTTTGTAATAAACAATCCAGGATGAATGAAAAGAAAATAGAAAATAATATGATATACGCAGCCGCATGCGTGTGCGGTATGTACTTACGTTACCTAGCATTCGTGCATTGCATTTGTCTTTTTGATAATAATAATCGATAATTCCGTACACTCTTTCTCTCTTTCTCCCTTTATTCCTGTCTTTCCTTCTTTTAATTTTTTGTTTTTCTCTATATATGTAAGTATGTGTATGTAACGTGTCTCCTAAAACTAAAGAACTTAATTATTGTCTATCATCTATGTATGTACGTGAAATCACCGCGCCATAAACATCATCAACGGTTCAACGATAATCCACATTTTATTCTTTTCAATATTACCTCGACATTTCATATGCAGACAATATTCGCTCTATCGTACATTATTTCGCTATCGTGATACAAGAAGTAGATTATCACGATCCAAAAATACACTCGTGATAATACGTACTTATTTACGTATTAACGCTCGATCCTTCATTTCTCGCCCAAATCTTTTCTTTTTTGGGTTAATTTTATAAACGCTTTTTATACCGTTCGCATAATTATAGTAGTCGGAGTTATCTTCCTTTTTCTCCCCCTCTCCCCCCCCCTCTCTCTCTCTCTCTTTCTTTCATGCATACACATTTGCTCTTTCGCTCTTCCTTTCGCTCTCGTTTTTGAACTATTTTTGTTTAAAACCATAAAAATATCAATGCCAGTATACCACCGACGTACACCACTATCGTGTATATAATATAATATATATATATTTTCTTGTTTATATATATATGTATACATATACATATATAATAATAATAATCATAATAATAATAATAATTTATGTACGTACGCAATGCATGTGTGTGTGTGTGTATATATATATATAAGTTTTTTTTTATTTGTTTGTGTTATACTAAATATATGAATATAATCCAATAAAATGTAGCTCGCCTGGCTTTATGGTAATAACATTTGTATATGCGTGTGTGTATATATATATATATATATATATATATATATATATATATATATATATATATATATATATAGTAGATGCAATATAGGTACATACGTGTATAATGCAATTTTTTGATTCTTTACGTGTACGTATTTTATTATGGCTACGGGCATGTCTCTATTATCTCAAACTAACGTCTTCTCGTTAATAATAGTCCTACGGTTTAATGACTTTTTAACTAAAGGGACAAGGATGATGGACTTAGCGGGAGTGGTACTTCTCTAAGGAATTTTCAGAGCCAAAAATGGGAGAGGTGTGCACGATCAATACAATTACGTATAATATAATCATAAAAGTATGCTCCGTTTTTCTTGGGTTTTCTTTTTTTTTTTTTTTTCTTTTTTTTCTATTCTTTTTTTTCCACGGTTCGAACATCGAGACAGAGGAGGATAGTGAGCGTCGAGCGTGTTGTCCTTGATAACCTTTTGCCGCAAATTGTCGGGGGACGCGTTTTGCCGATAATTTAGCAAAGAAGAAGAAACAAATTTAGCGACGGCAGATGTTAAAGCAGAAAGAGAAAGCCTTTATTCTTCATCTTTTTCTACTTGCTTCTTTTCATTTTCTTCTTGTCTCGAAGGAAGCACGTCATTTCTCTTTGATCGTCTTTCTCTCTCTCTCTCTCTCTCTCTCTCTCTCTATCTATCTATCTTTTTCTTCCTCTCTCTCTCTCTAGGTTGTTCCTTTCATCAAGCATGGCGTACGAAACATTAACAATGAGCGAGATGAAAACTAGGATTTATTTTATCTTCCTTTTTTATTTTGTATTATTTTATTTTGCTTCTTCCTCTTCTACTTATTCTTCTTCTAGTCCCATTTGTTTCTATATCGTTTTTTTTTTTTTCTTTATTATAAAGCGAGAAAGCTGAAACTTGTGCGTACCGTAGAATCTTTGCTATATTTTCATCTATATACGTTTTTGAGGAAATCTGCTCCACTTGTCTCTCTCTCTCTCTCTCTCTCTCTCTCTCTCTCTCTCTTTCTGTCTTCTCTTTCTTTTTTTACCAAATTTTTGTATATATATGTATACATATATATCTGAGAAAAAGGCGATCAACTCGCTCGTGGTATTCTTTTAACTTTCTCATGATATCTTTTCCTCGTCGGATATAAAGGGGGCTATGCGATTGACAACGACGTTTGAACACCTTTGAAAAAACTTCTGCTCGCAAATATTACCGAAATCGTAATATAGTAATAGTAGTAGTAGTAGTAGTAGTAGTAGTAGTAGTAGTAGTAGTAGTAGTAGTAGTAGTAGTAGTAGTAGTAGTAGTAGTAGTAGTGTGGTGGTAGTAATAGTAGTAGTAGTCTGCCGTCCGAGGTTGCGGCTGCCTTCCTTGTAATAATTTTTACCGTAAAAATGTCGACTAATATACATAGCTGCACGCTCTCACGCTCAAATCACTCGAAAAAGCGAATCGAACCTGACAAGCGATAATATCCAAAAATCGTTCCTCCTTATCGTAATCTTTATCTTTTTTGTTTTTGCCTATTTTTTTGTTGTCGTTATTATTATTATTATTATTATTATTATTATTATTATTATTATTATTATTATTCCTTGTCTATCTCTTCTTTTTCTTTTTCATTAAACTTATATTAGCCTCATCCACCAAGAATATACATATATATATATATAATCTAAGGAAGAGAGAGTTGGTGAAGGATGGGGATACGCTTGTGGATAAGAGGAATGGGAGGGAAATTAGCGGTAACACACATGCCTCGAGAGGTTATGAGTTTGCTCTTGGGAAACAATCGCATACGTAAACGGCGACCGCATATGCTAATAATAAACCCGCTTTTACACGACCTAAACTATGGTTTTACTTTTTTCTCACATCATAAGTCGTACTAATTACTAAAGATGACACGAGGAGCGGGAGAGAGAGGTAGGGAAAGAAAGGGAAAAGGATTCGAGGATTTGGATTCAGGGATGTTTCTTTTTTATCTGAATTTTTCCTAAACGATACTCGTAACAACTATTCTTTTATTATTTTTTTAGCATTAAGTAGAGTAGGTAAACGTTAAACGAAGCTCAGTTGATTGTTTCGGGAACGACCACCTCGCTTTGTTAATTTCATTTTTTCTTCTCTCTCTCTCTCTCTCTCTCTCTCTCTCTCTCTCTCTTTCTTTCTTTCTTTTCATAAACATTCGTTCTTACTTAAGAATCTTTCTGGATTTTCTTCGTTCTTTCTACCTTCTTCATTTCCTTTCGAAGGAAGCGAGGTGTGACGCGTATCGTCTTTCTTCGTGTACCGTGTGTGTGTGTGTGTGTGTGTGTGAGTGTGTGTGTGTGTGTGGGTGATGTGTCTTTCTCGCGCGTGCGGACACATGTTTCTCTTTTAAAAGATCGGCGAACGTCATCGTATTGTTTCAATGTTTTTTTTTTGTTTTATTTTGTTTAATCTTTTGTAATTTTTTTGTTTGTTCGTTTTAATTTCATGCGCGAAGAATCGATAAATTCGACGGGAATTTTTGATCGATTCGACACGCTCCTTTAGTTGCTTTAAGGACGATGATTTTGACATTGCTGCTGCCGTGGCTGCTTCTTTT
Organism: Dolichovespula media; assembly: GCA_911387685.1. Taxonomy (NCBI): domain Eukaryota; kingdom Metazoa; phylum Arthropoda; class Insecta; order Hymenoptera; family Vespidae; genus Dolichovespula; species Dolichovespula media. The sequence continues at coordinate 3,110,071 of OU426858.1, forward strand.
GCTGCTGCTGCTGCTGCTGCTGAATGCTGGGATATCGCAATAAACGTCCTTCTTTCTATCTACGATCCTGGCGAGGAACTTTGCGTGCTTCCCTTCTCTTCTTCTTCTTCTTCTTCTTCTCCGTCAACATCGTCGTCGGATTATACGATCAACGAACTAATTTTTCGACGTCAAAATTGTCACGAATTCTGAAAGAATATATGTATATATATATGTATATGTATATGTATAATAGCTTAGCATATTGATCGAAAATCGTCGCAAGGAGTCTTCATCCAATATTTTCCTTTTTTTTGTTGTTTTCTCACAATGCTTTTTTATTATTCTTATTTTCTTTCTTTTTTAAATGTCAACGAGGACCGTTCATCGTCGACTCACGATAACGATCTTCGATAGTCATTAAAAATAATTACCTTCATAGTTAACCATCCCATCACCATCTAGGTCCGCCTCCTTGATCATGTCGTCGACTTCTTCCTCCGACAATTTTTCACCGAGATTCGTCATTACGTGCCGTAATTCCTTCGACGAGATCATACCGTCTTTGTTCTTGTCGAATACCCTGTACGACGGAAATAATTATCGAATTAATTTCCGGAAGAAGAGAAAAGTGGTTGAGGGGAAAAGAAAAGGGGGAAACAAAAGAAAAAAGAAGGAACCAAAAAAGACGAGAGATAGAAATTAGAGAGGCGGGGAGAAAGTATTCTCTAGTGGCACAACCGACTTTCGTAAATATCGATTAGCTTGGGAATCACCTAAACGCTTCGCGTAGCTCGTCCTTCCCGTCTGCTCCCTTCATCTTCTTTGACATCATTTGCAGGAACTCATTAAACTCAATGGTACCATTACCATCTTGATCCACTTCATTCACCATATCTCGTAGTTCCGTATCTAAAATGTATAAAGTATATGTCATAGAAATTCTCTAATTACGATGTTCAACTCAACAAATTTTCAATTATTTTTTATTTAAACAGGAAATCTCACGAGTAAGAATTATATATATATATATATATATATATATATATATATATATATATATATATAATTTTCTATGGAAGAAAAAGGTTGTTACATAATCAAAGTGGACTCGATCTATTTGTATGTATATAGCTCTCAGGCACGATCTTTCTCGCTAAATAGATTCTCCAAGTTTTGTGGACATGTAACTTTAAATCTGACATTCTTTTGTCCATAATGGATAGAATGATGAAAGAATAATGAACAATCATTCTATAATGAATTATTCTCCGTATCATTATGTAAGATTTCTAAAGAGACGAAAAGATACTCTCCTTTTTCGTTCGTAAACTCTTTAATGCGGCAACTTGACGGTTCTATCGATTACTTTTCTTTTTTTATTCTGTTAGATAAATTCTCTCTTAGATTTACCTAAGCATTTCGCTCTTATTATACAATACTTATACTACACACATTATTTCATTTTCTTTAAATATATTTATTATTCGTAAATAATTAATTATTATAATACAAGCATTATTTAAATAAATGAATGAATAAATAAATAAATAAATAACGATGAAAATAATAAAAACGATATGTCGATAATTTTCAATTGGTCGATACGACCGATAATTGTAAAGGAGATGAAAAGAAAGGAAAGTGAGAGAAGAAAGATTTCGAGATATCTATCCGCACGGTAAAGATATTTTGCTCAGGCTAAGCTTTCATCAGAGAGCATGGCGTAAAGCCAGATCGTATTTACCTTCTGGCCTACGAATAACGATGCCGTCGTCCGAATATTTGTGCGCGCGTGCACCCGATACGCATAAACATAAATCGTACGTTCGCATAAAAAGAATTCTTACTCACCGGACGGTCTCTGTCCCAAAGATCGCATGACCACGCCAAGTTCCGCCATGGTGATCGTCCCATCCTCGTCTTTATCGAACAGCATGAATGCTTCTTTGAATTCTGTAAATAAGAAAAGGGAGGATTGAATAGGTGGGTGGCGTTCGGGTGGGTGGTTGGGAAATATAAACAAAAATAAACAATCGATATAATTAAGCGCTTACTCAATGATATTATTTAAACAATTATATTCATTAATTTATTAGTATTATCATTATAGATTGAACGTTTACATTTGCTTTTTGTGTAATCAATCAATGCATTGTATTCATTAATTAATTAGTTGAATGTATTAATATTACAGCCAATTATAATTTCACAGATTTAACGGATATGTGGGTAATATTGTAAGCATTGCTATTAATAAAGTGAATACGTAGCGAGTGTTTCGATATGTGGAAAGAAGGGAGGGGAAGGAAAAGAAAATAAAAATTCGACGTCGCGTAGGTCTACAGGTACGGATTTTTACTATCATTGGAGAAAATATACTCGAGATTCGTAACATACACACGCACACGCACACGCACATACAAGCGTGTACTTTACCCGATTCCTATTTTATGATTTTATAAAATAACAAACGTCGCCCGACGTTTCTTTTCTCATCCTTCGAAGACACGAGAATTTAATCGATTCGATCTCTGGCTATGTGCCGCCGAAGACAAAAAATCTGGAAGATTTTATTGAAAGGAGCAACACGCGCCGAAAAAGCAACGATGTCGGTTTGCTGCTATATAGAAACTATGTACTTTTTGTTGTCCCACTTAAGAATCATTTTCTTGGTTCGTTAATTGCTTTCTCCGTCTGTGCTGATATCTCGGCGTACTGTTATAATTAAAATCATAACGGACTAGAAACTTCGGCAGGGATTTTCACAAAAAAAAAAGAAAAAAAGAAAACACTTCGAAGGGTTAAACATTAAAGAAATTCTATTTTTCTATTTTCTTTTTTCCACGTACGCGGAGAAAGAAAAAATTCTAAAAAGAAAAGAAAAATACTTCTCTATGCCCTTTGCTCGTATAAACGAAACGAAATTAGTAATCTAAATGGGGATAACACGCAAGTGCAACGAAATCTTGAAGAACTCCAGAGAAAACAAAAAAAAAAAAAAACGCTATACGTTCCCAATTCCGCTTCCGCAGGCAAGATTACGTTTCGCCTAGCCAGTTGAAAAATATATCGAACGTTTTCGTAATTAAAAAACTTGCTGCCGAATATGCTTTTTCTGTACAGCATGAAAATTAGAAAAACCTTGAAAAAGTAGTCCCGCGTACGTACATACATACATACATACATACATATATATATATATATATATATATATATATATATATATATATATATATATACATGTATACATACATACACACTTAAGTACGATTCGAAAAAGAAAGAAAAGTACGAGGAGGGGCCAACTGAGTGGCGGAGTCAACGCGCTGCACCATCATTACTACACACATTTGCATATATAAATACTTGAGCTGAATGCAAAAGCGAAATAGACTCTACCGGAGAAATCTAGCTGCGGTATTTTACTCGCTACGTAACCAAGCCAAAATATTCATTTAATTACAAATCACAAAAAAAAAAAAAAAAAAATAGAAATCATTTATCGTCGAACAAATTTCTTATAATTAAATAATAATATCAAACTTACCAGCCACTTGATCTTCCGTGAGACCATACTCGGACTGAAACAAAGCAAGAGAAGAGAAAAAAAAAAGAAAAAAAAAAAGAAAAACACATTTTAATTATTCCAACGAGCATAAAGTAATCTTCTAGAAGATAGAGATGTTTACTCCTAAGGGAAGTTTAACGGAGAAATGATTATTACTACGTAGATACAACCAACTTCTATTTACTACCGAAACGCGTTCTCGTAAGCCAACGTAAAGCTAAAATCGAGTTGAAAGGGAGAGAGAGAGAGAGAGAGAGAGAGAGAGAGAGAGAGAGAGAGACAGTTCGTGTTCTAAACAAGCATATAATCAAGCAAGTGGGCGTGGCACGACGTTCGTAAAGTTCGCGTAATTAACGACGGCGCTCTGACTCGCGAATACCGTCATTATTATGTCGATTTATACCACTTTCACGCGCACGCCTGTATTTCGCACGCTAAATCGTTATTAAAGTTTGTCGAATCAAAAGCTTACATTTTGTTATTATCATCACTATATTGACTATATAGTGGTGACTATCACTATATCGACTCATTCGTAAAATTTAAGATATCCTAAGAAGAGTAGACGTTTAGTCATTTTCGACGTCGATTATGTTACGTTACCTTGATTGAGGTAGGATCATTAAAAAAAAAAAAAAAAAAAAAAAAAAAAAGAAGAAAGAAAGAAACAAGGAAAACTACACGACAAACGTTTCCTGAAACACGATAACATAAAAAAAAAACTCCGATACAATGGATCCTGTTCGCTTGTATTCTCACTTTTGCTTGATAAAGGGATAACAATCTTTACGTACGTTCGTGCTTTTAATAACGGGAATGTTTATATCGAAAAGTGACGGAATGGAGATGTCATCGACATGCAAACCCGTACGTTCGATTGTTCTTTTCTTTCTTGTCAGTATTCTTTTGTCAGTATTCGTTGTGAAAAAAATATTGCGGTTCAATCGCGAACGGTTCCATTTCCATATCTATATTATATCGGTGTCCACGTTTCGTCCTTGCGGTTCGTATAGTTCGAAAGTAAAGCCGATGCGCTTTTTCGTTCGAACGATAGAGATTGAAAAAGGAGAAAAAAATAAAGAAAGATAGAGAGAGAGAGAGAGAGAGAGAGAGAGAGAGAGAGAGAGAGAAAGCGCGAAAGAGACAAAGCACTTTTTATGGCTTCACAACTTTTCGAAAGTAGAACACTCACAGAGATATTTCTGATCTGACAGTCGATTTGATTTGTTAGCCGTCTAAGCTTACGATATTCGTATGTGTATTTCCTTGAGTCTGCCATAACAGTGTGGCTATTGAGGCGATACTAAATTCGAATAGATCTTGGTCTTTTCGTCGGCAAGAGGGAACGAGCGAACTAGACAGGATGGTTCTTGGCCGATTGCCTACTAGTATTAGGCTTTCGTTAGAATCCCCATCCGTGTAATTCAGTACGATGCTCGTTCTCTAATTAAGAGGTCACACACACACACACACACACACACACGTTATCGGATGGTATATGAAGCTTATAATAACGCCTCGCCTTGTCTTTCTCATCATCAAAAACCCGACTAGTAGACACAATTTTAACAAGGACGTCGTTGCTTCGGTTCGTCACACAGGCGCCGTTTAAATGGGCAAATAAAATTTGTGTCTTTCATCATTCTTATACTATCTTTCTTTCTTTCTTTTTCTTTTTTTTTTTTTTTTTTTTTTACTATAAAAATGTCGCCGCAAAATATAATAAATTGACGATATTACGTTGATTTTTATGAATTGGAACTTGAAATCGCTCGGGCAATCGTGTTATTTGTAAAATGATATACAATTGAAATTTTACGATTCATATTGCGATTTCATGATAAATTGATGCTAAATATTCTAACACGGTTCGTTCCGTTATAATACCCTCGCTGTTCGTATGATTAACGATAACTCAACGATAATGTAGGGACGGTGGCGAAGAGAAGAAACAGGTTGCGTGCAGAAGTCGATGAAAACTACGATAGTTTACCTTCATATTTTATAAGATACCGCAGAAACTTGTTGAAATATTTTTTGCCGTAACATTGGTCGGTATGGCCCAATAAAAATATCCTTACATTTAGCTAATGAAATATGCATAGCATCCGACATTTTGATAATGAAAGAAGTTTCTTTGAATGAGTGCTAAAGTTTTTCGTTCTTTCTTTGCGTATTTCGTTAGATTTATAAAGCGAATCGAATTAAGATTCTAATCGCGAAAACATTTGGGAAGTGTTTCCCTTTCAATTCTGTTCCATTTATCCCATTAAATCTGGGTATTATAATGAGTATGTCAACTTCAAAAAAAGGTAACTCGAGGAATACGATCTCTTGATGAAAGTTTGTAAGATACTCGAAAACATTGTAGTCATAAATTGAACGTTAAAGTCTTTGAGATTACGAAAAATCCACGGTAATTTGAAAACGACGTATACGGAGATACGATACGTGATGTATTTTATGTGACATACATGAACAATAATAATAATAATTATTATTATTAATAAATCAGTTAAGTTAATTTTGTTTATACAACGACATCGTTAATCAATTTAATCGATAAGACAGAAGAAATCAGAAATTCTTTATCGTGAAAGTGAATTAACGAGTAACTACGGAGGATTATAATGAAGTGAAAGAAAATATTATGTTAGATCGTATAATTTGCACCTATTTCTATCTTATCGATCAAACTAAACGGATAAAGAAAATTTTCTAACATCGCGTCGTTTTAATGTTTCGAAGTAAATCGAATTTAACGAAGGGGAAAATTCTGTTACAAGGTATGAGATGGGACAATTTTAATGACATCTGAAACAGCTCATCATTTTCCTTGAAACAAGTAATTCCTTAAATACGTTCCGTTAGAAGAGTAAAACTTTCGCGTACCATTTGAAATACTTGACAAAATGAAATAAGGATTGGAGTGGGATTATAATTCAGTTTAGAATCTAATCGATAAAGTACATATACTTTGACGCAATCGCATTAAATTATAACGAATCGAATTACAAGGTTGTTTCTCAATCAATGTCCTCGTATAATTAAGACGTATCTCAGAAGCATAACCTCTCGCGGTACCGTGTAAGTGACACCGATGTAACACCGATTAGGTAAATCTTAGTCCTTAGAGCCAATCTGTCATTTTCATTGATTAATCGTATTTACTTACGTAGATACGTACATACAATACTTACATATTATTCATATATTATGTACGCACATAAATACATATATACAGGGGATAATATTAAAATTCTTGTACGAAGTAATTCATCAATGCTCAATAATCCAGCGATATATCTTACTGTCGAAGGATTCGAGCTCATCAAATTTGTAACTATAAATAGTTCTCGATTCATAATTTTACCGGTGAAGGTAGGGATTTCTTTACGATAAGGATGAAGGAAGTAGATGGAGGAGAATCAAAGAAGAGCATCGTGTCGATCGTAAGTACTGTGGGAAAAGGAGCACAGCTTGGTCGTACTTCTCCTACGTGAGCTAGTATTCGAATATCTCTTCGACATTCGGAGTTTCAAGGGAAAAGGACGAGATACTATCGAGATATTTTCTTCCCTCCCTCCCTCTAACCCACTCCTCCCCCCTTCGCTTTTCTACACTTCGATATTTCCCTCGGAGTTTCTCCTTCGAAAAGAGGCCGGCAAGGTCGAGCTTTTTGATTTGGGTCATGTCGTTTTCAAGCGAGTTTCGGATAGAAATAGAAGAAGGAAGAGAGAGAGAGAGAGAGAGAGAGAGAGAGAGAGAGGAAAGAGGTAAAAGGGAAGAAGAAAGATTCGTATAAATTCATGAAAAGTCCGAGAGAAATCGGTACCTTCGTGGAATCCCACTGTACATAACCGTTCGTTTATACTTATAATATGTATGTACGTTTATGAAATTCCACAGATTTTCAAAATCAAACTTAATACGTCTCGCGCGAATCCTTCTCGTTGTCTTTACCTCGAATATTTCTAGAAACGTAAGTATATAAAAATATATACATATTGCTTAGGTTTCTCCATTTAATGGAGAATATTTTTCACAATTTGTATCAGAAACAATTTACTTAGGCCACACGTAGGTACTACTTATTTAACAAATAAGAACATTTCGTTTTTTTCTTTTTTTTTTTTTTTTTTTTTTTTTTTTTAAATTCCCATCGATATCGTCACGATGAAAATCTCTGGTATTTATGCATTATCGGAATTTATTATTAAATATCTTTTCGTTTTCATTTAGTTCGCGATAAGCGTAACGAGGCGATTGTTGTCACTGTCGAACATTCTTTGAAATCACTGATCGAACAATGGTTATATATTATATATTAGGTATATTTATATTAGATAAAAGAAAAAAGGAAGAATATTTGTGAGTTCGGTAAATGGTAGGAAACTTTTCAATGAGATCATTATTACGACGCGTTGTTTCGAACGTGATTATTTTCTCTGTCGGTAGAAAGCAAATGTACACACATGTCATAACGTGCACACATATATATATATATATATATACACACACACACACACATATATATATATATACACGACATACATATATATACACGCACGCATACACGTGGTGAGAAAGTAAAGCTTTGATTTTTTTTTTTTTTTTTTTTTTTTTTTAAAGAAACGAAAAAGAATGAACGAACGGGCAAAGTTTGAAATGGGAGCACGGTAAAAGCGGTAGAAAAATATTCGTTTCTCTCGGAAAGACCGTACCGATGGAAAGGGAAAGTAAACAAATTTGTGCGAATGTGTAATTTTGGAGAAAGCGTTCGTAGCGTTCACTGATTTTCTTCTCCTTTTCTTTCCTTTCCTCCATTTCTTTCTTCTCCTTCTCTTTTTTCCTTCAATTAAAATCTTACGAATCAGTCGACTTACGCTTATTTGTCTCGTTTGACAATCTATCGTGCTGGTCAATCTTCTTAACTTTCCATACGCCGAGCTATATTTCTTTTCCGTTTCGGCCATTTTTTCTCTATTTTTTGTTTTGTTTTTCTTTTACCGGAAAACTTATTTTCCTCGGGATATAATTCTTCGTTAACGTTACAGGGGATTTCCTTTGAGTTCTTAGTCACATAAATATCTCGCTAAGTCCCGCGACACTTGTCTCGATAATTCACTACGTTTTACTGCATCCTTTACAGGTCGAAGTTACGATCTGATCCCTCCGATCAGCTTGTTCACATTGGACACTTATTTTATACGGTCACTTTGATTTTTCTCCAACGGGGTTCGGCTTCTCCTCACCTTCGTTCCTTAACGTTTTATTATTAATATCAAAGGTTACGATAGCGACGTGTTGTTTTTTTATTTTTTTTCGTAAAGTCCCTTCCCGTTCGCTTTCACTCAGTGAAGAGGTCGACGTACATTACTCACGACAAGGCTCGTGTGAGCACAGGTCCGAGCCAAAATAATATTTATGGACTACCGACGTTATGCTCGAGCTAAGATCACTGTTTAGTCGCCAAAGAGACCTAGCTTTAACAATATCTTTTTTTAAACTTTATTGTTTTTCCTTTTGTTTTATTTTCTTTCTTCTTCCTCCTCCTCTTCTTCTTCTTCTTCTTCTTCTTTTCTTTTCGTTTTATCCTCCCTTAAATTATTATTATTGACGTTGGACGGGACGTCCGAAGTTTCAATTTCATCCGTTATTCTCATTTCAATTTGCACAACATCTCGTAAAAAACGAGATCCTTCCTTCGAAGAACCTTAATAATACGTTCGCCTTCTAGAAAACTATCGATGGTCCTACCTCGTCGATTTCTCCCATACAAAATAGTAGTCGTTTAGGCGCATCGATTTACACGTCGTAACTATTCACTCGCGTACCAATCACGTTCGACTTTAACATGAGAACGACAGAGTTCGAAGACAAAAGATGTCGGAAAGATGTCTTTGGTCAACCTTCGGCTGTTTTTAACTGTCATTGCCCCTCCACGATCGGCTGGCAACAAGAAAATGGCAGACGGTGTCTTCTCTCTCCTTATAATAGCGTTTCGTTGTGGCCTGTGGTAACGACGCTACGCTCATTGCCAAACGTCGAATGACTCGTGTATACGATGATTAACAAGAGGCAACAGAATATTTCTCATCAATTTGTCATTTACACTTGCTCTCGTTTCTACATTGATCTTTATTACTGGCACAATTCATTCATACCAATAAGTTCTTTGTTCTATTATTACAATATAACAAGTTAAGTAAATAGACGCGTAAAATGAATAAACGTTAAGTAAATACACGTAATAATTGGTCGAGTGACAAATGAAAATTTGGTTCCATCCATTCATTCTCTATCATTGATATTTTGTAATCTAATCATAAATAATACATTCTTTTTTTTATTCATAGATATCTATTCAGAAGATTGGATATAAATATATTATATATATTTATATATTTAACATCGTTTCGATCTAATTTTACATTATCGATTGCAATTCTATTTCGGTAAAGCGTCTTCTAAAAAAGACTTTGACTTTAAGTCGAAACTTTCACTTCGTTTGTAACGAGACGTTTGTAAGAAGACGAAATAGAAGTAGTAGTAGTAATAGTAGAAGGAGAAGAAGAAGAAGAAGAAGAAGAAGAAGAAAAGGAAGCTGTCTGGAACTATTTTTGGAATGACTCGACGCAGAAATCCGAGATTCTTGTGAACCGTTTTATTACCTGCCACGGTTCAAGCCAATTAACATTTCCGGATTTAAATTCCTCGTTTGTTTACTAAAGCACGAAATAATGTTACAACGTCTGAACAATGAAAATCGTATTGTACTCGTTCGATTGTAAATAAACGATGAGAAATATCGTATGCTCCTTCTATTGTATGTACATTAACGATATGTCGATAGAGAATTCTCGTAGAATCGACTTTTTCCTCGTACTTTTTTTCTTTTCCCTTTTTTTTTTTTTTTTTTTTTTTTCATTAAAGCAACGTACGGAACGAAACTACTATGTAACTATCACTGGCACAGTTGTTACGGTGCATCAATTAACGAAGTTCGGGTTGTAAAAAATTTTAATTGCATTTTCACTTGCAAAGCAGAGGAGGCATCGATAAATTTCACGTATGCACGTTCCAAATGTTTTCCACGTTAATCCGGTAGTACCATCTGTCGGCTTTCGTTTCGACGTTAGCTTCTTTCTGCTTCCTGAATCATATTAGATACGCTTCCCTCGTTTTCAGAAACTAATGCGATACAAAGTGTGTCCCAGTAATTCTGAAAACTTTAAAAGCTAAAGCGCTCGAAACATGCACATATTAAGAGATCTATTTCGCATATGATAGTTGCGATGCATCAAATAACATCCTACGATGATGAAATTTCTTTCATTAATTTGAGTAATTGAAAAATTCATTATAAAATTGATTGACGTAAAAAAAGACAAACAAAAGAAATAGAGAAAAACGAACCCGAAGTGTCATTTTTAAGAAAAGTCGTAAGAAGGAATTAATTTTTTATATTGATAAATACTTCGAATTTGCTCGTCGTTGAAGGAAAAACGTTTTACGTTTTATACGTTTTACGAAATACGTTTATACGTTTTATACGTTTTTATATCGTCGTTTCTCGCAACATAGATCTTGAAATATTAATTATGTTTCGAGCTGACAGATAAACCAGTAGAAAAAAAATTTTATAAGCGAAACGTTTATCGACGATTATACGTTAATAGTTCGAGTAGATAAATAAATTTATAGTCAGACATATACTTTCTCATATATCAAATACATACGTAACTACATAGTTACTTTGAATCTGATTTCAACGAACAATTATCACTCTGCACTTTTTTCATTACTTTTTATTCTTCCAACGTTATATTCAGTTTGAATAATCGAAGTTATCAGAATATGTTATAACTATCATCACAGTTATTCATCCTTTTACTTTGATGGAAATTCAAAAGTTTGATATGCAAATTATAAGAATATTAAAGCTCCGCAATTAATATAGCACGATGGGATTGAAATTATATATTTTTATAATCTCTCTCTCTCTCACACACACTCTCTCTCCCTCCATTTCTCTCTTCGAACTTCATTCATGTTCATCGAACTTACCAGATTTATGGTGACGATGAGATCGTACTGTTGCCTCTGGCCTTTCTTTTTGTTCTTTCCCGTTTTAACGGAAGCAGCCTTAGGGGTGACTTTGACCTGCCCTTTTTGAGCTGTTGGCTTTTGCGCTGGCTTTGTCGCGACCTTGGCACCAGGAGCCCCCTTTTGTCCAGCTGCTAACGGTGCCTTTTGACCCGTCGCACCTTTCTGATTCACGTGGCCAACTCCATCAGCTGGTTTGTTGCGTGCCTGATGGGGAAAAAAAAAAATATTACTGGTTAGATGTCACGAAGATATGATCTACTTGAACAATGATAACGATCAAACGGGTCGAACTCGTATCATAGCTTTTCTCTGAACTCCCTCGAACATAGTCGAGCATAGTCGAGCGTGCACGATGAGAAAAAAAGAAAAAAATAAAAAGAAAAGAAAAAAAAAAGGAAATAGAGACACAAGATATATCGTTAAGATCGCATAAAAATCCCTTTCCCCTCCTCTCCTGTCCATTTGAAACACGCTGCGCCATTTGTGAAATGTTTCAAAAGAGAATGAGATACTTATAACTCGATTATATTCGTTGCTCTCGCGTGTAAGCTCGCGTGAAGTCACAGCGCCAGAAATGAAATTTCATTCCGCAAGAATCGGCAAGGACGGTCGAAACGGCGGAAAGAAAATCGCGGAAAAATTGTCAAGCTGGAAACGAAAGCTAAGAGCTTAAATTATCGGCTCGTAATTCTCGTTCCCTCGTCGGGAACGCCTCGGAAATATAAAAAAAGAAAAAAAAAATTAGATGTCGCTGGTATCACCGTGGGCAGCCATATTGTCCGCTTGAAATAATAATCCTCATTTGCCAACGGTGTTTTATTGTCTCTCGTAAGAACAAGCTACGAGAAATTGGATGGAGTTTTCTTCTTCACACTACACTTAAGAATTCGCGTTGCTTTATGATCGTAACGTTGCTCGTAAAACTCCCCCGAAATATGCGCTCGCGGTGTTTCGTCAATCTTATTATTCTCGAATGAATCATCTTTACGAGTCGGTATCATCGAGTCGGCCCGAAACGAGATCTACCCGGAAACAGAAAATCTAAACAATATAATATCGCGCGTAAACATTTATCTCTTAACGGTTTTATTGTTTCATTGTTGGACAACGAACCGTGCGTAAGATAGAGAAAGCCGTTTTACAAGCGCATTTCGATTTTATTCGTCGAATTTGAAATATTTCCCCGAGAGTGTAGGCCTTATCGATCCATCCGATCGCGTAGAACGTTCGATTCTTATCAAGAATCTTTTTCTTTTTTGTGTTTTTTTTTTTTTTTTTTTTTCTCTATGGAAACTGCAGTCTCGGAGTCGGACGAAAATCCGGACAAAGGAAACAAATGGTCGGTGGAAAAGAGGGAAATGCAAAAGTAATCTTATTTCCAACGGTCGATGAAAGTTAGGAAAATACAAAAAGTGGGTCATCGCTGATCAGGAATCTCTTTCATATCAGAAAATCAGAAACGCTGGGGATCGTTTTCCTTTTTTCTTTTTTTATCTGTCTCTTTTCTTTTCTTTTCTTTTCTTTTTTTTTTGTTTTTTTAACGATATCCCGCGATAAATCCCTTCTCTCGTTGAAACGAATTCGACGAAAGTGTTTCCAAACGAACGCCCGCGACTCGCAATAAACTTCGTTTTATAAATAAATCAACGTGAAAGCGGTCTTGGGACACAGGGACATGATATCTCTTTGAATCAGCGAGGAGAGAGAGATTTTAGATTGGAGTATGCAAAAAGGATTTGTCAAATTTTTCGTTATCGAATATATCGCATTATCGCGATACGTTCGTATTCTAACGATCTCTTCCCGTCGATTTAATACATTTTTTCTTTTTCCTCCGTTATAAAATTCGCGTATGTATGCATGCATGTACGTTTCGTGGTCTTTCGTAAAATCGACTCGATTATAACAAGAACAAGGGCGTTCGATATTTTCAATAAACTCATCATCGTGCTATCGAAGGAAATCTGGGTAGATTCGCCTTCGATTGGATGGATTTCCTATACCATTTTTATCATAGAATGGATGTATCGATACGGCCAGCAGATTGAAATTATCCGGCCTGTATTGGTTTTTATTTCTTTTTCCTTTTTTTCCTTTTTTCTCTTTTTTTTTTTTGTTCCTTCGTGTCGGAGGAAAAGTAGAATTCGAAATATTCGTCATGAACGAGTTTTCGCGAATATTACCACGATAGAAATAAAACAATTCATTGCAGATTCGAGTTCAACTTTTATTTTGCCATCAAATTCGAGTGTGTTCTCTCTTTTTATATTCTTCGCCTTTCTTTTATTCTTTTATTTTTTTTTTTTTTTAACTTTTAATTTTTAATTTTTTATTTTCTTTTTGTTTGGATAAATGATTAAGACAATAACTGACCGTTGTGTAATCTTTTTCTATGTACTATTTGCACGTGTCACTTATAAATTCGATTTAGTGGGAGGCAAGAGAATCGATATTAAGCGTGTAACCATTTATAGGGAAGAAAGACTATAGAAGGTTTAACGTCGTAGAAATATGTCGGACGTTCGTGTTTACGAGGGAAAAATACAACAACGAAATGAAAAATATTTAGGTGTTTATATGTAAAAAAAAATCATAAAAACAAAAATAGAAATAAATAAAAAAATAGAAGAATAATTAAAGAGAAAGGAATACAAACGAAAGAATCAAATTGGACAGTGAAATGCATTTCCTTGACCTCCTCGTTCTCGTTGCACGTAAAGCATACTCTTTCTTATTCTTTTGTATTATTGCACCAACGGAAACGTGAAAAAGCTTCTCGGCGGCTTCCTTTCTTTTTTCTTTTTCTTTATTTTTTTTTTCTGTTCATATTTTCAGTGAAAACGCGAGCATGTACACCGGCAAAAATGTTCTCTTCAACCGGATAAGAATTTGCGAAGCATGAATTCACGAAAGACAGGAACCTATGTGCTTACCTACCTTTATGTATTATATATATATACATACATACATACATACATATATACATACATACATACATACATATATATATATATATATATATATATATATACCTACATTTATCGAGATTTTCCAAATGGCATTCTCGAAATCACGCGAATGGGTAAAAACAAGAATTCTTTCGCTTTAGCGAAATGAAAATGCTAGGGTAGCAAACGTTTGCGGTTCTTTTTTTTGGGGAGGAGGAGGAAGAGCGGGAGGAAAAAAGAGAAGAAAGAGATTAATTAGGCGAACCGGAAAGGCCGAATGTCGAAGGAACGACGACGACGACCATGTTTCGCTCGTTCGCCCTGGGATTCGCTATTGTTTCGCGGTATACAAACTAATGATACCACGGAATCATTTGAGGTTTACTCTCTTTGATCCTTCTCATCTGTATTCCCCTTTTTTCTATTTATTTTCAAGCGACGTTTTTTCACTAGCAACGTATTATTAAGTCTCCTTCTATTATCCACCTAAAGATCTGTCATTTTTTTTCTCTCTCGTCCCCTTTAACTTCGTGACTATGCTTCGAGACTAAGGATTCGAATGAAAAATATCGAAAGGGTAGAGAAATAAGGGAAGAAATAAAAGTAGAGACGTATCGATTATAAAGTAAATGATTAAAAACCCGTTGGCAAATAGAGTACGATGCAATTACAATTTTGAGATTGTAGTTCCAATGGGTACGAACGATCAGATTAAACAAAGAGGAAGAGGACGAAGAACTAGAAGAAGAAGATGAAGAAGAAGAGGAAAGGAAACGTGGAAATAGAGATGATTCTGCAAAATTGTACTCTCCATCGTTGTTATCTCGGAAGCAAGGTTGAACGATGAAGGGCCTGGGAATTACTTCCTCCATCCACATCGAAAACGACTCCCAACTCGGTTCGTAGTAGATACGAATATCCGAAAACCATGCAGATTCGGCGGTTTGAATATCCGACGAGAACGCAAATGCGGAGAGAGAGAGAGAAAGAAAGAGAGAGAGGGGGAGAGAGAGAGAGAGAGAGAGAGAGTTTAGTTTGTTGAAACTAACTCCATCGATTCGGCGAAGAGTCATAAATCCGAGGACGGCACGATGTGCTCGGAAGGAGAGCTGGAATCGTCTAAAGGCATGCCTTTATCTCGAAATTGATAATATATATATATTTTTTTCTTTTATCTCAAAATATAACGATAAGTAAGAGGAGAATTTAAAAACGTAGAGATCGTATTTCGAGATCGAACGAGTTCGAATGACGAAAGAAACGAAAGTTGAAAAGGATGATTGTTACAAGTTCACATCGTTTAATTTTTATCGATAACGATTTAAGACGAAGAATTCCTGCTAAATATAGCAGAGTTGAAAAATATCCAAGGTTTGTTCAAATAATAATTCAAGAAAGAGCGAGAAAGACAGAGAAATAGAACGAAAAAAATAGAGAGAGAGAGAGAGAGAGAGAGAGGGAGGGAGAGAAAGAGAGAGAGAGAGAGAGAGAGAGAGAAATGGTATGTCTCGCGTGGGTAGATCCGTTGAGATAATTATAGCTCTTACCGTCTGCCACGTTCTTGGGTAAGGCACCGTCATACGTTGCGTACCCCAAGAGGAAAAGAAATGTTGCCTTTTTCCGTGTAAATGCTGATTAACAAGACTCGCAATTTGATTCTCGTTTCAATTTGTACGATGAAATAATAACGGCATACGAACATTGTAATCGCAATACTTTCGTTGAATATATTTTCCAGCGTGGATATACGATTCCATATAGGATGATAGAAACGAAATGAGAATGATCAATCACGTCGATGTGTATCCATCAATTAGATCATTAGTATCTAGATCGTGACGGAGATTCGCGTATTAAATTTCGATTGGCTTTAAATAAATGTACAATCGTAAATAAATGGATATACAATTTTTTTTTTTTTGTTCTCCGTCGTTGTTCCCTCTTCTTTTTTTTTTTTTTTTCTTTTCTTTTCTTTTCAGGCAATGCAAAAGTTAATTCGCGAAATAACATATCCGTTCGTGGGACGTGAGTAAATGACGTTTAATTACAAGTTACCGATGTAAAATTGGTACAGCTGGTTAGTTTTCACGGCTCGTGATTCGTTCGTATCGAGTCAGGGAGGGGCAAAAAAAAATACGACGTCGTGGGCTTCACTAATTTGCCGACCTTGTTCCCTCTCGTACCTACGATCTTGGTAACGTGCACGACCTGGAATATACATTACATTAGCCGAACACGATGGGGAGGGGGGAGAGAAACTCGAAGGGCAGCTTCGAGGAAAGTTTCAATGTTACGATTTATTCGTAACGGATCGTTTAATTAGTGCTTAATAGTCGACTCCAGACACGCTCGTAGTTTTAAACAATTTCTTTATTTCTTTTTTATTTATTTATTTATTTATTTTATTTTATTTTATTTTATTTTATTTTATTTTATTTTATTCATTCGTCGAATTAAATACCCATTATTCTTCAGTCGCTTTAAACGAATCGATGGAATCTTCGATCGATTGTTAGATATAAATAATGAATCTTTGATTCGGTCTACCTAACACGTTGCCAAATCGTCGAAGAAATCTTCGGGCTAACGAAGAAATCCTTGGTTCCTTTTTCCTCACAAATAAAAGGTACATTTCTTGGCACGTATACACCCCGGATAATTTAATTTCCATATAACATTCGCTAACAACGTTCTTTTTTTTTTTTTTCTTTCTCTCGGTTATCAATCTTAATCTATGCGATCGTATATCAATCGTATCTAAGTTTATTATAGCGATT
The DNA here is from genome assembly GCA_911387685.1 of Dolichovespula media. Classification (NCBI taxonomy): domain Eukaryota; kingdom Metazoa; phylum Arthropoda; class Insecta; order Hymenoptera; family Vespidae; genus Dolichovespula; species Dolichovespula media. The sequence continues at coordinate 3,127,458 of OU426858.1, forward strand.
AAATATAAGAAAGTTGGGTGTTCGGGATGGAGGAGAAGGGAGAGGAGAAAGAAGGAAGGAAGGAAGGAAGGAGGGAGAAAATGTGTAACGTTCGTTAAATATGTACATAAGTAATCAGGGTGTAAGAAAGGCCGAGTGATTTTCTCGATTATTTCGACGGGAAATAATTTCCGAAAGATTGGTAGGAATTTGAGGATATTAAATTTCTTGGTAACCGATAAAAAAGAATCGTCGATACGTTTCATCGAGCGACGTGGTAGACCAATGGAAAGCAGCAGTATCATAGCCTGGAATGTTTTGAAATAGCACGAGTCCCCACTTCTTTCCTTCTCATGTTCGCTCTGCCTCTTTCTCTCTCTCTCTCTCTCTCTCTCTCTCTCTCTCTCTCTCTCTCTCTCTCTCTCTCTCTCTCTCTCTTACCCTTTGCACAACCACGACCGACTTCTACGAGCGAGCTCTTTAACATGAAATATTTTCATCGTTTCGTAACGCACTTTTTATTCTCTGCTAGTCCTCAAAGTTCAGTTAACGAGAAAAAGAAGAAAAAAGAAAAAGGAAAAAGGAAAAAAGAAGGAAGAAGAAAAAGAAAAATGAATGGAGGACCTAAGAGCAGAGTAGATATCGACTACTTCGGTAGAATTTCAAAGATCTTTTCGAAACTAACTTCGGGAGTATAAAGTAGAAGAAAAATTAGCAATTCGAAAGAAATATCCCTTTAAGAGTGCAAGGAAGGAACTTATCGAAGGCTTCTTCCTTTTCTTTTTTTTTCTTCTTCTTCTTCTTCTTCTTCTTCTTATTATTATTAAGAAGAGTAGAACGAATGAGTGTTCAGAGATAGAGAGAGAGAGAGAGAGAGAGAGAGAGAGAGAGAGAGTGAGAGTGACTAACGCTGAATTCGTGACCCCTTCCGATTGGTTGAACATTTTCAGGGTGAACTGTAGCATTATAGCTGAGGAGAAGAGTGGCGTCACGAGAACCGAAGAAGAGACACGACTTGAAGTGAACCGCATTTCGTTCGGCCCGTGGAGGGATGGGGGAGTAGATTTCTCAGCTTCGTCTTTCCACGTTGGAGCTTATAAAAGATATTCGGCACAGCTTGGACGTTTAGTATCTGAACGAACGGCGAGAAGTGGTGAGGAGTAGAAGAAGAATAAGAAGAATAAGAAGAACGAGAGGAGAAGGCAGAAGAAGAAGAATAAGGGAAGAAGATACGGAGGTGTCCCGAACTTTATCTTTTCTGGATCCTGACGACTATAAAAAGGAAGAAAAGGGAGAACAAGAAGAAGAAGAAAAAGGAGGAGAAGAAGAAACTAAATAAAATGGTTCGTTCGATGGTGATTTTTTGTGCGTTGTTGTGCTTATATGTATCGATAAAAAGAGAGAAAGAGAGAGAGAGAGAGAGAGAGAGAGAGAGAGAGAATAAGAAAAATAGGAAAGCAACGAGTTTCGTTTTTTGGCAAAGTTCCGACCGATCGACGGATTCCACCACCGTTCTTATGAGCCTTCTCGCTTTTTCTTCGAGCCAAAGGGGAATTTATGTTGTTCATTTTTCTTCTTTCTCCTTCTCTTTTTATTCTTTTGTTTTTGCATCATTATACATAATTAATGCTACACGATCGATAGTGTGAATTCGTTCGGACAAATCGTACGATGGTACCGTATCATTGATCATAAAATCTATGTATGTATGTATGGATGTATGTATGTATGTATTTATGTATGTATATGTGTATATATATGTATGTATGTCGCTAAGAACTTTGAACAACGCGAGTGACACCGACAAAGCTTTCGTCTCGTTAACACGAACGACCATTAAAAAGCGTTCGTTCAATCCTTTGCGATTCGCTCTCGTGACTACTTTTAATTCCTCATACTACGTATTAGATAATTTTTCTCATTATCATTGCTCGTTTTAAACTCTTCGTCATTCGTTTGATTTGATCTGTTTCAGGACGAGGAACAAGTACAAAGTAAGTGGTTATCGCGTGTTATATCGGATGACTTCGTACATTATTTTCTCACGACTTACGTAATTAACGAGCATTGTCGAAGTTCACGTGACTATGCACGCGAAACATAAAGAGAAAGAGAAAGAGAAAAAGAAAGAGAAAGAGAAAAAAGGACAGAGAGAGAGAGAGAGAGAGAGAGAGAGAAAGAGTCAGTCGGGTAAGTTAATGCGGTTTGATTAACGACGATCGCGAAATGTTTTTGCGAAAACGCAAAGGGATTATTAGTCATAGTTGAAGAGGAAGATAAACAGAAATTATAAGCACGTGTACGATATCTATCTATCGTTTTCACGTCAACAAGTACCATGTATCTACAGATTGGAATAAGGTCGTAAGATAGATATATAGATCCTCGGCTTGCAGACGTTTTATGTTACGAGATGCGGAACTGCCGTGTCGTTGGACGACCAAGTTGACAACGGCGGCAATGTTTCATTAAGATTTGTCGTTGCGACATGCAACTTGTTTTCGGGGTATTAAATCCGCCATATGGTAACCGTATATCCCATCGAAATATCCTTTCAAATATATATCAAAACCCGCGAAAATTCAAATTCGCTATATCGGTTGTAATAATTATATACGTGTATACATACGCGAATGCTCTTTCGTAATTTTTTTCTCTGTAAGCTCAAATGTTAGAAGAAAAGAAAAGAAAAGAAAAGAAAAGAAAAGAAAAGAAAAGAAAAAGAACAAAACAAAAAGAAAGCAAAAATCAATGATTACATAATACCATTGTTTTCGAGGAAGAGCGATGTTACGATCTTTTTCGTTTTCTCTTTTTTTTCTTTTTTTGTGTGTAATCTATTCGATATACGTACATATATAATAATATCACGAGTTAAACTAAACGATTTCGCGTGAAAGCTGAGCAGTAAACCGACAGACAGGTTTAAAATGAGGAAGTGAGCCACGTCGAAGATGGTTGCCAATGAAAAATAAACCGTTGATTGACTCTGCCACGTTATTTCGATACGCACGTTCTGGCATAACCTATGTATGTATAAACAAATTGAAAACAGCAATGACGTTGCCGATATAATTGGAATTAACTTAGTTTTCCTTTGATGAAAAATAGAATTAGCAATGACTGTATTATCTCGAAAGGTTTCTCGTTATTGATTTGTTTCTTTGTTTATATATATATATATATTTTTTATTTTTCTACGAGCGAAATCGCTTTTTATTACTTTCCCAGTGCTCAGGAGAGCTTTCTCCATGTTTGACTCCACTAAATCCGGAAGGATCGAAAAGGAGAAGGTCAGGACGATCCTCAATACGTTAGGACACACATTCGACGACCATGAACTCGAAGTATTACTGAAACAAGAAGACGAAGACGGTGAGTTTCATTTTTCATTGGTATTTTTATGGAAATTTCGAAAATCGATGCTATCTGTCGATCGGGGAGGGGAAGAAGATGTAATAACGAAACGTTGAATAACGAAGTGTTGATTTACTTTTCAAGACACGATAAGAATTTTTTTTCCTCTTACATACCTGTCGAAAAAAAACTCATTCATCGAGTTCGCAAAAGATGAGGAAGTAAGAGGAAGAAGTAGAGTAGGACATCGTGATCGAACAAGCGAAACTATTAACGAACGAGAAACTCGTTATAATCTAGAAAAGTCGCTCAAACTTCGACGTAATTTATATCGTACCGTAAGATATTAATTAAGATCGTATCGTAACGGAACGTTCGAGTAACCGCTTCAAGGGGAATTAACATTCTCTCTCTCTCTCTCTCTCTCTCTCTCTCTCTCTCTCTCTCTCTCTCTTTTTCTCTTTCTCTTTCTATACTTATAACAAATAAAAAAGTTATGGAATTTACAAAACTAATCGATCCATTTTAGTGATAAATATCGTATCACTCGCAGCTTACCGTAGAAATGACGTTTATGTGTAAAAAAAAAAAAAAAAAAAAAAAAAACAGAAATATTATAAATTCGAGAGACAGAAATTCTTTTCGTCTTATAACAAAAAAAAGAAGAAGAAGAAGAAGAAGAAGGTAACAAGGAAACGAAAAAAGAAAGAAAAGAGAAAAAGAAGAAAAGAAAAAAACGAGAAAAGAAAGGAAGAAAGAAAGAAAGTTCCAACGATAGTAACGGGATGTAAATCACGCGATTTCTTTTGCACAGGTAGTATATGAAATTCTAAAAACGTCGAATCCGATTAAATTCAGTAACTTTCGCCTACCGAAAAGTTATTCGTGTTATATCGTGATCGATTTGGAATCGAAGATGTAACCTCGAGAAGTATCGTACGGATTAAATTCTAGCGAATGGCCATCGAAAGTTCCTATCTTTCTTCTATATGTAGCCTCTCTCTCTCTCTCTCTCTCTCTCTCTCTCTCTCTCTCTGTCTCTCTCGCTCTCTCTTTTTTCATTTCCTTTCTTCTCTTTTTTTTCTCTCCTTCTTCCTTTCAAACCAACAATGGAACGGCTTTATCAGCGTTCGACGTCGTTTACGAACGAGACTCGCAGGTGCTTAGCCATTGTAGCACGGCTGAGCCTCTAAATCGGTCCTTAAATTAGATTCGGTTCTCTGAATTGCCTCGAAATCGAGACAATGCTCGTGCAACTCCGCGTCCTTTATGCTTTCCAGGTGTACACAGGGAGTATTATCATGCAGATAATACCATCGCTATCCGTGCTCCGTCGGTTCATATGTATTACACATGTTAGGGTTTACCGTATAAACTTCGATAATGATTTCATACCGAACGCATTACTATATTTTTCTACGTCTACTAAGTTAGACGAGAGAAAATCGAACATATTCGTTAAATTAAAATTCGTATGTATGTATATATCATCATCATCATCATCATCATCATCATCATCATCATCATCATCATCATCATCATCATCATCATCGCGTATATTAAAATACGAAAACAATACGCTTCGTACACTCCCGATATAGATTCGAGATATTAATTAACGTGAGACTCGTCCAATTTGTATTTTCGTTGCTTTGTTTTATCATTAGGAAGCGGTAAACTGGATTTTGATTCGTTTTATCGAGTGGCAACGCATTTTCAAGAAGAGGACGACGAGGCGCTTCAAAAGGAACTCAAAGAAGCTTTCCGTTTATACGACAAAGAGGGAAACGGTTATATACCGACCAGCTCACTTCGCGAAATCTTGGCAGCTTTGGACGATCAAATAACGCCTGATCAAATGGACGGCATGATCGCTGAGATCGACACCGACGGTTCCGGTACTGTTGATTTTGACGGTGAGCTTTAAGCTTTTCAATTTATGGTATTTATATAATATTATAGCAATAAGAATGAACATTGACTTAAGTGCGAGGATTAAGAAGCAAAGCGGTACTTTATTTCTTTGAAATTAAAAGCTTCCACGAATTTAACATTAATAACGAGAAGACCACTCGTATGTATATCCACATAGATATATTTGTATCCATATATATATATATATATATATTCTCTTATATCACATGCAAAGGCTAAAATTTTAATTACGCGTAATATCTCTAGCCTAAAGCTTTACACGAATGAAAGGAACTTCTACCTACACTCCGACCTTTATTCACGCTCGGCTTGATGCGAATATTCCTCGTTTACCACGTTTTCCATATTATACGTGTGAATTTCTAAGTAGCTACAACGGACGCTTCAAATTGGACTGTTAACAACTTGCACTTGCAAAAATACATACACAAAGAAATTTTCAGTTGTGACGGGTATACGTAGAAAAGAGAAATAAAAAAAAAAAAAAGAAGAAGAAATGTCTAATTTTCTTACATCAAAACATCGTATAAACGTTAAGAGGAAGAATTATTAACTTTGTCCTCGTATGTTTTTTTTTCTTTTTTTTTTTTTTAAATAAAGCAAGTACATATATTCACGTTGATAAACTTGGAACGAGTCGTATTATAAATTTGATGATAATAATAATATCAACACGTAGAAACTGTTTCATAAAATCAAGATCGTTATGAAAATATAGAATTGAAATTTATAAAGAATATATAACTCTATTTGAAATTATTTGCTTCTATTATACTATGAGAAAATGAAAATGTGGGTTTGGGATGTAACCGTGTAGGTGTGTGTAGGTATGTGTGTACCGGTTAGATAGGAAAAAAAAAATTATAATAAGAGAAATAATAAATGCGAAAGTCTCGTTAAAAGGTATAGAAACGAAAATATGGTCGGTCGGCCTGAAATCGATTGAACGTTATCCGCTCTTTAAATTTCTCTTCCATTCTTCTTTTAAAGTTGGGTCACGCGAAATCCTTACATGTTTCAAAAAGATGCATCTTCGGACTTTCAAGATATATTACAATTTATCTTTATACGGAACATCTATGCGTCCGATTATTCCAAAAAAACAATTTTATTTTCGATCTTAAACGCGTGATAATATTTCTTCGTTGGTTATTTCAAAATTTATCATAATAAAATATGCATTAGTGGGCAAATTAAATATATACATTTAGAAGCACGGTAATGAGAATAATAAAAGTATTTAATTGACTCTTACTTTAAAAGTAACAAAGAGACGACCTTCTTTATAGTCAGTTGTTTCACGTATCTGGAGCAGAACATAATAATTCACAGTTTATAATCCGAAAAAAGGTAAAACATTTAATGGGCCATTTTTGATTGAACGCGTTACGAGGGAAAGTAATAAAGTGTTATTCGTGATCGATTCGAATATTACGAAGCGATATAATAAAACGAAAAAAATTATTGACTTATGGCACCTATGGCGATCGTAAACGAAGTAAATAGGGAAGTTGTGTAGTAGTAATATATCGTATGATACCAGCCTCGGTTCTCGATAGATCGAAAGTAGTAGTAGTGTAGTAGTAGTAGTAGTAGTAGTAGTAGTAGTAGTAGTAGTGTGGTAACGGATGAATTGTGATCAGACGTAGATGTCATCTGCCTAGAAAACAAATTTTTTTTCCTTTTATATTGAACGAACTCAATCACTATTTGCGTTTGGTTTTTACAGAATTCATGGAAATGATGACCGGTGACTGAGACCAAGGGGGAGGATCCCTCACGAAGGATATTTCCTTTCAAATTAATTTATCAAAGCTGTGCCTTCGCAACGCAAATCAATATCGCCTTCTTTAAAAAAAAAAAAAAATTATTTATTGTAATCATTTCGGTGCTTCCGTATCACACGATACGATGGTCGTTAAATTAATTTTAAGCTGAATTAAAATAATATACATATGTGTGTGTGCGTGTGTGTGTGTGTGTATGTGTGTGTGTGTATGCACGCTTAAGCGTAGGACGTATCCTCGCATCGATGCAATAATGTACGATAGAATTCTATGAAATAGAAAAAAAAAAGAAAATGAAAAAATAAAAAAACAATACAGCGAACGCATTCGAACGAACCGAGATAGAAGTCATTTTCTCTCTTTCTATTTCTCTCTCTCTCTCTCTCTAAAATTTGTGTTAGATCCTTCATTACAATAAAAACGTTTGTAACGCATAACGAATAACCGACGTTAAAATGAATATATAAAGTTTCAAAGCGAAAATATTAGCTATATGGACGATGCTCTAAATACTTTCTATGAAAGGATCACTTGTCTTATCAATCGACTGGTGGTACATTAGCACATAAAGCGGCCATTTAATCTCCGTTTGCTACAGATTAATGGCACTATGTTAATCAATGTCGATGATAAACCAACTTGTAACAGAGCTACGTTCCATCATTGTAAGTTATGGACCATACCGATAGTGAACATTACTCTCTCCCACATGCCTAATGAATCGATAACTATACTCGCTAGCTTTCACTCGTTTTTATCAATTCAGAACACTCTCTTATTCTGTCTCTCTCTCTCTCTCTCTCTCTCTCTTTCTCTCATCGTTGAAAAAAGATAATTGAAAAGGAAAAAAAAAGAAAGAAAAAAAAAGAGGAAACGATTGACTTTTTCAAATTTCTCGACTCGTTATTATCTACTTAATAATCAATTGCTGACGTTATGAGAATGAAATTCGGCCGTTGAATGACCAGTGAAATACGGATCAGCAGTTTCCATTCTGAATATCCTTTGGAAAATTCCAATCGATTGTGTCATACCCAAGAGTTTCGATTTGAGACTTCGACTTCTACCGACTAGAATATTAAAGTCCGTAGTTCATACTTAAATGGACGTAAACCAATTCGTACACGTCAAGGAATGTTATCAACTACGTACCTAAATGAAACTTAGATCGTTATTGTGATTGATTTGATACAATTATCTCTGTCGGTCTGTCTCGTTACGTTAACACGGACATATTAAATTTGTGCGAGAGAAACGACTCGTTAAATAAATTTAATTTTGTCGAATTAATGTACCTTTTATCTAACCGTTCTATTTATAACATTTGCAATGCGGAAGAAAAGAGAAAAGAGAGAAAGAAAGAAAGAAAGAAAGAAAGGAAGAAAGAAAAAAGAAGAATAAAAAAAAAAAAGAGAGAAATGTAACGAAGATCGATAGAAGCTTTAAGGAGATATCTTCCTAATTCCCTTTTCTATTAAAGCTTAGGGTAACGTTAAAGTATAGCTAGCAATGACACGGTGCCCTAAACATCTCCGATATTTAACTACGAACACAGAAACGAAGATAGAAGGAGAGTCTACGATCGCTTACGTAATAGGATGAAGCAATTTCGGGCGAGACTCTCTACGGGAGCAATTTGTTTCCGCGTTAGAGAATAGCTAGAAAAAGGAAGAGAAATAGGCTGTCCCGTGGCCTCCGCGACCGATTAAATATCTTCTCTCGACCCTCGGATACAATGCTGAAGATCTTAACACGATGCTAAGACCCATAAACGTGATACGAGCCTATCAAAGTTATGTTTAGCAAGTTTTTAGCGTGTCATCGAACCATAACGTTGCTTTATCTTTCACTATCTCTATCTCTCTATCTCTCTCTCTCTCTCTCTCTCTCTCTCTCTCTCTCTCTCTCTCTCTTTTCCCCCATTCTTTTTCATTTCCCTTCTTTTTTTTTCTTTTAAAGAAAAAAAGAAAAAAAGAACGCACCTTTCAGCTATCTTTACTGAAAACTTTTTGTTTCTCGATGCTTGAACTCGTCAAGCTTTCAGAACGAGCTACTTTTCTCTTTCTATGTACGAATAAGAGGAAGGCAGAGAGAAAAAGAGAGAGAAAGAGAGAGAGAGAGAGAGAGAGAGAGAGAGAGGGGGGAAGAAGAATTCAGAACTCCCGGGAAGTTCCCAGAAACGGCAAGCTCTCTTAGCTCAACCCTCCTATAACCCACTCAAGTTTTGTCCGAGTGTTTGCGAGGGAGACCCGGTAGTCGCTTCTGAAGGATCAATAATTGGGGCCGACTGCAACCCGCCCTTGAAAAGCTACACTCAAACGACAGAAACAGGAAGGAGGACTCATGCGTTTTCTCGTTTGAAAAATGCATGATAATAGGTTACTATATATAAACGCAAGTACTTCTACGCGAACGAATTTATCGTATGTCCTTTTAACATTATCGGAAGATTTTCATTTTGAATTATTTCTTCTTTGAAATGCGGGAGATTTTATACGAATCAATAGTAAGGACGAATGAATGACGAGAAGGAAATAATAAGAGGAAGAGGTTCGTCTATTTTTCTTTCCTCTCATACTCTTTCTTCTTTTTATTTTTTGGCTTTCCCCCACTCCTCCGGCTCACCCCCCCCCCCAATAATTTCTTTCTTTTTCTCGTAACGATATCTAAACGATCCGATGACACATTTGCTTTTATTATCTTTGCATCGTATCAAAATTAAGTCGTATGAGTTTAGAATAATTAACAACGATGTATACGACATTGATAAAGTTCTCGCCGTTTTCCTTCAACGATGACACCAGGGACCATATGACACATGAGAATTAATGGCACCAGTCTCGACATTAGACATGTTCATAGACCAAATCGATAATGCGAAACGAACGATGGCGCTCTAACGATCTAACGTTATGGAACCATCTTTCTTCCCCTCTCTCTCTCTCTCTCTCTCTCTCTCTCGTTCTCCATCTATTTGGTACATTTTGTTTTGTATTTTTTTTTTTTTTTTTTTATTTTTCTTTGTTGAAAAGAGAAAACGGATGCGACGTTACGTGTATCGTGAACATATTCACTTTGTTCGGAAGAACGATTATGGCTCTGACCCGATTCCTAAGCGTTCCACATATCTTCGTTGTACGCGACGCGGCAAGTTTTCTCGCCGTAGATAAACCCACACGTCATATTCCAACGTCACTTTTATCTCTCGCATTACTCAGAATTGCAAAACGTGAAATTTTCCTTTTATGGTACTTCTGCGACAAATATGTACATACTCCTAGTCGATAACAACTTTTCACAAAAGAGTGAATACGTCCTCCTTTCTTATTCTCGTATTTAGGTTAACGTCGATACTCCTTTTCTTTCTTTCTTTTTTTTCTCTCTTCCCTTTTCTTTTCAATATAAATAAATAATAAAATCACGGTGAAAGCGACTATATCACGAGATATCGTTAGCTCATACTCGCGTAATACTTGTTGATTCGTTAATAGGATATATGTAAGTACAACGAACTAAGTAAATAGATATAGATATCTATATCATATCATTTATCCCTATATATTTGTTCGATTGATTATTTAACGAAATGATCGCTAAGATGTTATCAACGATTAACGAAAACGTCGAAACGTCGATCTATCGATGGATATCTCTTCCTCTCTCTCTCTCTCTCTCTCTCTCTCTCTCTCTTTTTTCTTTTCCCTTTTAAAGTAAGAGAACTCGAAGAAGAATGTAAAGAAGGCCGGTAATCGGCAATCGAAGAGTCCGCCCTTGGAACGTGTCAGTGCACCAGTGTGGTGCATGCTCTGGAAACAGCTGTACTCGGTTAATAATTGAAGCAATGGAACTCGATCGTTGGTAGCTGTAACGGTAGAGTTTAGAAGGAGATAGAGAATGATCGAAGACGACGGTTCTCAAGCTAGCCCGAATTCATATCAGAATAATTCACAATTAATGAAAGAGCATATACAAGATGGAATATTCTTTGTAACCCGAATTACGTCAGTAGGATGTTAAAAAGAAAAAAAAAAAAAAAAGAAAAAAAAAAGAAAAACAAATAAATAAATCAAAAGAAAAAATAAAGAAGAAACTGAGACGTTGGATATAGACGCGTTAAGTCGCTAACCAAGGCAAAATCTTGAACCCGAAATAATCTCGAGATCTCTCAGATATTGGCAAAGGATATTTTGAGAACCGCTGTGGGTGGTCTAAGGTGTAGTAATGGGCCATCGATCGCGTTCCCGTTCTTCGGCCTAAAGCTTCGAAACGAATGGATCACGCTTGCCCCTTTTTTCTTCACACCCTTTTGGTGGTCCATCTGCTAGCTTCGAGTGAGAGGAGTCACTCACAGACATCTCTCTCTCTCTCTCTCTCTCTCTCTTTGATACTCGTTCTCTCTTATATCGCTTTTGTATCTCCACGACTCGTACTCGTCAGAAGAGTACTTTAAACGAGTCAAACGCGATCGTTTCCGACGCGCGTCCTTCCATCCTTTTATTTGCGAAGTACCACTCCAAGTACTACTCTACGGTGCGAAGGCTGGACTTTCCTGAGTGTACAGAGACGATCCGATCGCACGACCCTCAACGAAAACTTTATCTTAGCTTTACTGTTAACGAGCTCTTCCTTGACAACGGAACTCGTTGTCAAGTTCCGTTGAAATTTACTTCCTTCCGAAGGTAAATTAAATCCCGCGTTACTTCTTTTTTCTTCCATTCTCTTCCCCCCCCCCCTACCCACCCGCTCTCTCACTCTCTATCCTTCTTTTTCTTATTTCTGGTCAATTGAAAAAACCGTAGGCGCGCGCCTTTTAATTGGACTAACTCGAGTTTCGGGATAGATAAGTAAACGTAGAAAAGATCAACGATCGAAGCGACAAATCTTGACGAGTCGATTTTACACGTTGAACGTAATAAAGACGTCCCGTTTCGTTAATTTCGTTGATTGGTCACGGACTTCCTCGAATTTTGTCACAGTTCTCTCGAGAGTACTCAACTTTGCAAAAGGGACCTCTTTGAAGCGTTTCAAAGTTTCAAAGAAGACACGCCGGAGTCCGTGGAAAAGCGAACATCGTGATATGAAAGATGGCCCGGTTTAGTCGCGAGACCTTATGAAAAATGTGTCTGAAAAAAAAAAAAAAGAAAGAGGAGAAAAAAGAAAGAAAAGGGGGAAGGATAAGTAACGCGAAAGATCCACGCCTCGGGAACTTTCTCAAAGTGCAGACCGCGTAATTACTACGAACTACTTTGTGCCACGTACCAACTTTTTTTTCCTTTCCTTTCCTTTTCTTTTTTCCTTCTCTTTCCCTTTTTACGAGTCCCAGGCGCATTTATACACATGTTCTTTGTTGTTAGAGTTCGTTAGAAAAAAAAAAAAAAAAAAAAAAATTAAAAAAATAAAATGAAAGTTCTAGATCGTTTCCTAACTTTTCTGTTAGTTGTTCAGCCGTTTAACGCCGATCGAATCAGTCGTCATTAGACGATTTTCTTGAAATACTTACTTCTCGTTTCATGGCTCGACGATCATAGCTAGAATTATTGTCAATCGATGAATGAAAGTAATTAAGAAAATAATTGAAAGTTATGTGTAAGTGGGTTATTTGACCTAACATATTAGGTACGATAAGAAACACAAACAAGCGTTAAGTAGTAAAGATCATGCAAATACTATGGGATTCGTTCACTAAGGGACGAGTAGTCTAATATTAATATAGAAAATAGAAGACGTGTGGATATGGCATGCCTCTTTCTATCTATATATGTATGTATATATATATATATATATATATATATATATATATATATATATATATATACCTATATGTATGTACATTTACGCAAGTAAAAGTCATGAGCATGCATGTACCACATATGTCACCGTGTACTATGAGATTGCAGCTTTCTTGGAACAAAATCCAAAGATTCTATTTTTGTCATTTTGATCGTGATCGACGACGTTCTAGAATTCTATGATAATTCCTTATTCTTAATCCTACCGTGTGTGTATGTGTATATATAACGTGTTATCGTGTGGAGAAGATCTGTAATGTTTAACTTTCTAAATCAAATGTATATATGTATTAATTATAACATAATCGATATATAATAATGTATATGTATATATAATATATATATATATATATATATATATAAATATATATATGTATATATAATTATTTATGCTCGTGTTCTCTACTGCTCTACAGCAAGAGTGTCTATGATCTAAATATCTAGCTATGTTTCAGCTAAATAGCTAGTTCTAAGATTTTAGCTATATGTGGATTATGTCATTTTAGTATGTACCTGGCTCAGGCTTCTAAAGCTACTTGTACTGGCGCTGCGGGCCTGCAAACACAAGTACAGTACAGGTCACCAATCACCACACACTGCAGTTGGAAAAGTACAAAAAGACATATGGTATAGATACATAGAGTAGATAGATAGATAGATAGATTGGTAGGTAGATAGATAGATAGGTAGATACTAGATAAAGAGATAGATACAAATAACACGGATACGTAATATAGTATGTATAGGCAAACATAGACAGAGTTATAGATAGAGGGAGTAGTGTGATTATGCACGGGGTTTTACTGTCTAGGAGTTTGCGTAAATAGATAAAGAAATAATACGTGTGTGTGTGTGTGTGTGTGTGTGTGTGTATGTGTATGTGTATGTATGTATGTGTATACATACATATACACACATACACATATCGAATGTACAAGTTTGAGAAAAAAAGATTTCTTTTTACAATCAATTTGTCTTGACAGTATCAAAATCTTTAAAAATGATTCTTTTTTAGAATTTAACATAATATACATACATACACATATATATATATATATATATATATATATATATATATATATATATTCGTTAAAGTATTATCAAGGATATTTTCATTCTTGGCAACGTAGAATTTTCAAGCAGGTAAAGCCTTCCGTATCGCCAAGACAAGACATGGAAACCGAACTCGTGGTACTTGTTAGATTCCAAATATTGTATCACGTAAATATAGCACATATATAGCACTGCACATTTAACATATACCACAGCATAGGCATAGAGCTCTTAGCGTTGGACAATTTAACGAGCCAGTTTTCGTGTTAACATTGTTTTTGTTATGTAAGTCCGTCGTTTATAATATTTGTACACCCAAAGCGTTTATCACAAAATGCAAACTTATTATTCATGTATATATTATTGTATATCGGTAGAGATAATGTATTTTTATTTTTCATATGTATATCTAATGATCATCTACGTATAAGTTTTGATAAACAAAACCGTGCTGAAATAGTTTCGTGAATGTTTGCATTGTTGCAGCATATATATGTATATGTAGATAAGGTAGATATGAAGATAGAAATTCTATTCACAGATATGATCACGTTGTTAAATGAATTTTACGTCATTTTGATGCTCCCCACGTTCTAAATCAATGGATATAGTTGGACGATGAGTTATACTTAATGGAAATTATCTTCTATTCACGGTACGTGAATGCGAATTGTTATGAAATAAACGACTTTCGTTGAAAAGTTCGATTCGTTTAATAACGAAATAACTCCGTCTGCTCCTAAAATAAATAATCATTATATAAAATCTTTGACGAGAGAATCGCAACTCTCACTGATCGCAACACACTCGAACGATAATAATAATATCTCACATATTTTTCATGATCGAGTTTTTCTTTTCCTTTCTCTCTTTTTTTAGGACTTTGCACTTGCTTGGTGACGATGCAATTAATGATAGCGTATTATAATCGTTTTTTTTGTTCGCTCGCTCGTTCGTTCGTTTGTTTGTGTGTGTGTGTGTTTTTTTTTTTTTTTTTTTTTTTTAATCAAAGAAACCAAAAATAATGAATAACTTAATGAGCATGAATTCTTTGAAACTTTATATATATCTTACGTGACAAGGTCATTACCGATAGGGAAGTAATTAAGAGTATGCTCGCGTGAGTTGCCGGTTGAGAAATTTAGACTTTGCGAGGAGAGAACTATAAAATAAAAGGAGATTGCTTGAAAGGAGAATAAGAGAATGCTTGTATAATAGGAGGATGCCAAACTTTCAGTGATAATCGCCATTTATCGTCTAATTACTCGAAATAGACTATGAGATGACGTTTCGTGTAACGTCAAAGAGAATCGCAAGACAAATGACAGAAATTAATTAATTACATGACAAAACGATAGGTAAGTCTGTTGCCGAGGCTACTTAGTTGTCTTCTCTCTTCGACGAATTTCCGACGAATGACGTTAAAACGATTCAGTAGAGATATAAAGACTGATGAGATCTCTATTTATCGCTCTCTCTCTCTCTCTCTCTCTCTCTCTCTCTCTCTTTGTCTCTTTATACGTCTCTCTCATTTTCTGTCTCATTCTCTTTTAAGTATGAGAAAGACGGAGTCTTACGGATCTTAAATTAACGAAAGCGAACAAACGGCAGTTATAAAAGTTGTATCAAGGAGAACTGCCAGACGAATTTCATACTAAAATCATTTCATGGAAATTCTCGGGAGATATACTACCAGAAGTCGCCTCCCGAGATAATTTCAACTGAAACCGTTCTTAAAATTACATACATACATACACACACATATATATATATATATATATATATATATATATATATATAATATATACGGTTATATACTTCGAAATAATTCGTTTATTGTTCAAGAAGATTGCGAGACGCGAGAAGTATATCTAAGTTCTAATTAATTACTATGAAATGTGATAACCTTTCTTTTTTGCCCCCCTCCCACCCCCTCCCGGCCCCCAAAAGAAATTACGTCGACTTCGATGAAAGATATTTGGAACGACGTATCATCGGTACCAAAGGAAAATAAGAAAAATGAAGAAGATACGGAAGAAAAAGGAAAAAGGAAAAAATGATAATAATAATAAAAAAAAAAAAATATATATATATATATATATATATATATATATATATATAAAGAAATATCGGTAGGTTTATCGTCTATATTGATTTCCTATAACGCTTATATATCGTCGAACGAATTTCTCGTCCATGTACTCTCGTACTTTTCAAGTTGCCTTTCATTTTGGTACTTCTACGATTACCCGTCCATTAAATCGGTGGGGATTCTCTTCCAAAGCTACCGGGGAATCGAATGCAGTATACATAAAAGTGCTGGCGAGTGAGTTTTCTTCGTGCAAGAAAAAAAAAAATAAAAAAAAGGGGGGAGGGGAAAGAGGAAGTAAGAAAGAAAAATCGAGATAGAGTGATATCACGCGTAAAGCTTCGAAGAAAGTGCTTCAACGAAATATTCAGAGAGAAAAAGGGAGGGGGGAGGGGGAGAAGGAGGAGGAGGAGGAAAGAAAATAAGAAAAAAAAAAAACGAAGGTTCGAAAAATTTTTGGATGCCAATTCGAATGACGAATCCCTTCTTTCTTCTTTTTTTAATCGAAGCCTCGAGAGTTCAAGTACGTAAGACCACTTAAATCCACGAGTCATTAAAATTTTAACCGACCATAAACGATTCGCTAATTGGATGCTTCATAGGCGAGCTAAAGCACAAACAACTGCTTGAAAATTCACGAACGATTTTGATTTCGATTTCGATTTGGTGCCACCCTAAAGTTTATGTTTCGTGTAAGCTTTTATACCGACGACGAGAGTACGATAATCGAGCGTGAAATTTATAATTAGTTCGGAGTACCTTTAATACATACATACGTCTAAAATTAATATCGTTGAAAAATATCCTGTGGCACCAAATTTTACGTAGTCGACGACTACGGAAAATAATCGGAAAGTGTACGTTTAATACGATCACTCAAATATATTTTTCAAGTGTTGACGGAACAATGAAATAAATAATACAATGCATTACGATAAGGGACGAATAAATTCGTAAAAGAAGATAAAGAAGGGGAGAAAAAAGTAAGATCTAATCGTATAAATCGAAAAGAGGGATTTTCACGTTTTACTTTCCCTATCCTTTTAAATAAGCTCTTTCCTTGAAATGGCCGTCATCCGTACGCGAGAGATAATTTCGCGTGAAATCGTGGCAGACGCAACCCCCTCGAAAATGGAGACGTTAATGGACGATAATATTTCTGCGGTATCTCCAATTATGGAAATCGTTCTTTAAAAAGTTTTGCCCGATTCGCGCATTTTTCACTCAACTCTCTTATTTTTTCCTAATTTGCCTAAACTCGAAGGTTCTCTTTTTATCCCGTCTCTCTCTCTCTCTCTCTCTCTCTCTCTCTCTCTCTCTTTCTCTCTCTCGCTCTCTGTTTCACCCTCTCTTAGATTGCACGCGATGCCGCAGCTCACGCGATAAGAAGAAACAAAGTTTGCCTTTTTGCGACGTCCAGAAGCGAAAAAGAGAGAGGCAAAGTATCTCTTGTAAACTTTTGACTTGATAAATAAAAAGCGCAAAAAAGTTGATCCAGTACGAAAGATCGCGTGAAAGAAAAGGGAATAGATAGAGAACATGACTTACCATATCTTCTTTAATTTTCCTTTTCATATTTTTCATCCGACAAAAACGAAAACTTCTCGAATCTCCCGATAAAAATGAGACTCTCAATTATTTTACTCATCTACGACGTTCCCCTCTCTCGATAAAAGATATCCGGATTATAACAAAGCTATGGATTAATGGACTTTCTTACGATAAATTTTCTCAAGAACGATCCCGTTTTTCTTGATTACGTTCTTGGTACACGCTGTTGATCTTATCACATTTTCAATGTTTATTTTTTGTTGTCCTTTCTTTCAAAAAAAAATCGTCGGATAAACGATCCTTCCGTCGTTTAAACATTTTTCATAGAATATCCGTTCTAATTCATTGGAAGAACATTGAACGTGTTTATAACGATGACAAAAAAAAAAAAAAGAAGAAAGAAAGAAAAAAGAACGAGAAATCGAGTTTAAATTTCAAATGTTTATGAGAAACGATAAATATAGTGACAGTTGCTTTTAGCGATCGTGTATAGACTATCGATCGTATATTTACGTTTATCGTCATGTTGCCACTATATCGAAAACGACACAGTCCTTTTACATTTACGAGAACGAGAGAAAGAGATAAAAAAAAAAATATATATATATATATATATATATATATATATATATATATATATATAGGCAGACAGATAGATAGACAGATAGACAGACAGACAGGTAGACACAGAGAGATAGAGAGAGAGAGAGAGAGAGAGATTTTCCGCATTACCAGCTCGTCTAGAGACCAAAGTAAAAGTCCCAAGAGAAACGTTACAGACACGGATTCGAGTTGAATGGAAGATTCGTCGGTTCGAGGAGAGACTTCTGAAATTTTTAACAAGGCGCTACCTAGAACGTGCTAGGAATTCTTGGGAAAAACGGCTATCACGGTTCATGTGTCATCTCTATGTGTACGTACTACGTATACACACGCACATACACACACACACACACCCACATAAAGCATATCATGTACATAGTACGTGTATAAGCATTCACCAACGTCACTGCAAAACATGCGATAAGCAAATCTTCTTCGAATGTGCATATATATATATATATATATATATATATATATATATATATTTTGTTCTTTTTTAAATATAAAAGATTACGATAAAATATATATTCTCTTTATCTCTCTGTAACGACGAACCTTCCTTATTCCGGATTATACGAAGGCATTATTGTAAATCGTATATAATCTTGTTATCGGTCGATACCGATGAAAGCATTTAAACCAATTATTCGAATTATACGTTTTAATTAAACTAATTAAAACGAAAATGTATAATATGTACCGCAAGGAAAATGCGATATACTTAACACACACACACACACACACACACACACGTGTGTGTGTGTGTGTGTGTGTGTGTGTGTGTGTGTGTGTGTGTGTATAAAGGGTGGAACAATAACTTTAATCGCCTTGAACATCTTTTTTGTCGATAATACGGAGAAACTTTGTCGACAAAAGTTGTTCAGTACGGAAAGGGTCATAATATAGTAGTAATAATCTTCTTGCAAGTGGACACGTAAAGGTTAACGGCGTTCCTTTAAATGAAATTATGTTTTTGATTGCATTGGTCGATGCAGCTTAATATTTTTTATAAAATAGTATTTGTCTGTGTATGTCGAAAATTTATTTGTTTAGAAAATATTTATAAGCTCCTATTCAGCGCTTATCCTACACTCTACTCTACGCTTACACTCCACTTACTTAGCGCTTAGTTAGTATATTTATTTGAAGTTTGGACGAATTTTAGTTTCGAAGATGTTCACGTGTAATTGGAAGAAGTGGCTAATAATAATAAAGAAAATATTGTTTCTTCGTTAAACAACGAATTTGTTTATTAATTATTTATTAATTTATCCAAATTTTATAAATTAACCGAAATTTAAATTTTGTTTGGAAAATAAAATGAATAAAGTTCGTGAGAATTGTTTTACAAAAATTGTTTATAACAAATTGTTAATAATTATTAACAATATGATGAAAAACAATAAAGAGAAAATTCTGCCCTTTTTCAATTGGTATTTGTTTCAAGTCTTTAAGACTTTTGGTTTCGGAGATATTGACATGTAAATGAAAGGAATTTACGTTGACCCACTAACCTATATAATTTCATTCAACTTAGCTCAATGACACTCTGACCTATATAAATTTTAAGAATTTACGTGGTCCAGCTGAGTACGCTACTATTACTATACTATTACTATGAACAGCTGTATTAAACGAATAATGAATGGAAATCTTTCGAAGCCGATATCTTCGGAACGGTAAGTCGTAGAGACTTGAAAGAAACACCGTTTTCAAGGGTAATGTATTCTTTATTTATTTAAATATAATATTGTTATAATAAAATCAATTTTGTTAATAATTTTTTTAATTGACCTTTTTCTTTTCTTTCGTAATAAAGACATACCCATAATGAAATCATTTCAATTTTTATCATAATTATGTAAATTTCATTTTATTTATTTAAAATAAAGGATAGAGATAATGTACGAAATTGAAAGATCATGAACTTGAAAAACTTTTCTTTCGTAACTTACTACTACTACACTTACTACATTTTAGTCACATCTCTCCGAATAGTTCTTTTTTTTTTTTTAGCAATATTTAAATTAAAATATCTTCCATATTAATTATTTGTCGACAATACGTGGGTTAATGATTTTTTTATAAAGAAAAACGAGCTATATCGGGGAATGCAATCAAAAACGTATGATTCCGTTTAAAAAAAATAATTGACCTACATATCTCCTTCACGTATTCATCTTGAAAATAATGATTAATGTCATATTACGACCATGCGACTTTTATAAACAAAGTTGCTCCATTACTCTAAAAAGAAATGAGATATTCAAAGTTATTGCTCTATCCTGTTTATATCATATTATATTATATTATATTATATTATATTATATTATATTATATTATATATATGTCTGTGTGTGTGTGTGTGTGTGTGTGTGTGTGTGTGTATGTATGTATGTATGTATGTATGTATGAGAAGCACTATTTCTACCTTCGTAATTCTGAAATCCTAAATTTAGATTTAGGAAGCATTTCCAAGTAACCGATTCTGTTCCTTAAAATTGTGAATATCGTGGAAAACGTGTAGAGCTTGAGGTTTCTCTGTTTAAGATTTCATGAGATGAGAACAGATCTATTTGATCCTGCGAAATTTCCTTGGGATATCTCGTTATAACAACGGTCGAGTTTAAATTTAGAAAAATGAAAAAAGGAATTAAAGGTCGATTGTTCGTATTAATCATGACGATCGTAATTTCGTGAAGAAAGGAGACGAACGAACAAAGCCAGATAATTTTATTTTATTTTATGGTACTATTGAATGTAAGCGAATAGACTAGAATAAGAGTGAAAGAGAAAGAAAGAGAGAGAGAGAGAGAGAGAGAGAGAGAGAGAGAGAGAGAGAGAAAGGCAAGAGATAAATAGATAGATAAAGAAAGAATCGGGAAAGTTCGTCATCCGGTTAAAGTCAAACTTAATTTCCGGAACCCAAAGAAGTAACGAACTTCCGCTTATCATTATCGTACGTCAAAGTAATGCTCGATCAAAAGTTCAATCGTATAATCGCAAACTTGATCACCGATTTTACTTTAATCGAGATCTTCGAGAAGGACGACAAATTGATACTGGTTCCTTCGTTTATACAAAATTTCAAAATATTCACTCGAAATTTGAGACCTTCCTCAATCGTATCATATACATATATCACGAACTCGAAGCTTATCGAAAATTATTATCAAACTTTTTTTCTTATTATCCTCGATAAATTACACGTTATATCGTCTTAAAGGGATTCGAAGCACCGTATGAAAAGAAATCTTAGGACCATTATCGTTTTTACGATAGTTAGAGTAAAGTGAGAAAATTTCACTAGTTACGATATAACGTTAAATGATGTTCACTTCATCGTTATTTACGTAAAACGATAAAATCCTATAAGCGATCCTATTCGCTTTTGTTCCTATTGTTTTTGTTACCTGGTATATAAATTGTACGCGTACTTACGCGTATATACGTAACTTCTCTCCTATCTTCTCTCTCTCTCTCTCTCTCTCTCTCTCTCTCTCTCTCTCTCTCTGTCTCTCTCTTTATCGTGAGAAAGAAAGCAAGAGCATACTTTTATGCATGTGGACAGCATAACTTATATCTCCATCGTGACATGGAAATTAAGGTTTAAAACGTTTTAGAATTACCTTTCCTCGTAAAAAGAAAAGTAAAAAGGAACGAAGGAAGGAAGGAAGGAAGGAAGAGGGAGAAAAAAGTAAATAAAACGACAGAGAAGTGAACTTCATAAAGGTCGACGTTCTAACGTAAAACTCGTTACGTGTCACGCATCGTCGTATAGTTTGTAGAGCATCGAACAACAAATTTTCAAAACGAAATTATTCCTCGTACGATAGCGATATAAGGAACAAAGAACGTTCATCACGTTATATGGAAATTTGTTTAGAAAAAAAAAACCGGTTCCGCAGAAAAAAAAAGGAAGAATATTGGAACGTTTTAAACGCTCAGGATTCATCGTCACGCGTTCGAGCAAAGTAAGTACTCGTTGATAGATATTTGATACTCGGTGTGCGATCAGCGATCAGCGATCAGCTGCTTTTGGTTATTCCGATCGTCTCTCGTGCTCGAGAGTAATCTATTATAAAAGTTAATGTGAAAGAAATACGGTTATCTTCCTTTCTTTCTTTATTTCTTTTTCTTTTTTTTTTTTTCTATTTCTTTTCATCGAAAATAATACAGCAAAATCAAAATAACGATGTCGTATCTAAAGAAATTTGTTTGGCCAATGAGAATTGAGAAATACCTAATTAGATATTCATTGTTTTCGCCAGCTATACGGGGGGAATCGCGTCGATAATAGAAATTACTTTAATTAGTTCATAATTAACGACTTTACCTTGCTTCTGTTTCGAGGTGCGAAGTCCTCTTTGCTGGCCTTCCGCCGCTTGTCCTTCAGGATCATTCTTGCCGCGGCGAACGCCATCTTGTCGTATCTTCGCCGCAGCCCCTCCTCTTTCTTTTTTCTTACTTATTTCTCACACCAAAGTCGTGATTAGAAAAAATATATCGTCCAGCGTCGTTGATTGCGAGGTGGAGCGCACCCTTCGTTGGTCGACTCCGCGATACACACCGAACGCGTTATTAATTTCTCTTAAAACGATAACGAAGACGAAAATGGCCGAAGAACTTGTTTATTGCTCGTTTACTAACGCGAACTAGTACGCGCGCTATTTTATTGCTAATATTACGTATCACGTACGCGTACCGTAGTTTTTATATATTTATATATTTATATATATATATATATATATATATATATATGCACGTGTTTTATATATTTTATATTTAATTGATAATCGTATAGATTTTTCGAAAGAGTCATTCGAAACACGTATCGTTAATTTTAACTTTGATCATATGGGAGAACATCCCCTTCGCGACATTTCTTTGGTTTTTTTTTTAAATTTTTTATTTTGTTTTCTTTATATCTTCTATTACTTCGTCACGATTCTTCTCCTTTACCCTTATCCTCCTCCTCAACGTCCTCCTAATCTTCTTTATTTCTCCTTCTTCAGGATATCCTCGAAACGAATCGATATTAATATCGATATATGTATCTATACAACCGATGAACACTATCGTTTACGTTAATAAACCCACAGCCAATGATTTTCTTTTTCTTTTTGTTTTCTCTATCTTTATTCCTAAATATCTCGATATTTCTCCGATTTCACTTTATCGATGGACAAAGACTCGAGAGTGTCGCGATATTGCTCCCCTCTCTTCGCTACCCTTTTTTACTTCTTGCAAAGAGCTTGCAAGCAAACCGGAGGGGAACATTTGTTTTGCGACGCGCGAGCGAATCGCCACTCGAAAGTTGTTTCACGCAATCGATCACCGATCAGTCACACACACACACACATACACTCTCCCTCTCTCTCTCTCTCTCTCTCTCTCACTCTCTCACTCTCTTTCACGACGATCGTTATCTTCTTTCTTCCATTCGATATATTCTAGACGTCTACATTTCAGCCAAAGAAAATCGCGATTGGTGCGACTTCATTTTTCGTAAGTTCGAATCGACAGTCGTTACTGCAACTATGTCCATAGATCTATAAAATGAAAAAAAAAAAAAAAAACGAGAGGAATATATCGTATTAAACATTTGGATTATAGTTTTTACGTCATTTATCCCAGGCAATACCGTTCCTCCTTTTACTTATAGCTATACGATATCCGATTTAAATGTACGTATATTTTGAGCACGATTATCTCGTCAATTATAAAAAAAATTGAAAAAAAAATCTTTAAGACGAAGGTTATACGGCATCGAGGGAAGTATACAACATAACGATAATTATTTGATTTTGTTATCGCCATAAACCATATAAGAGAGATTTCTGCGAGGATCGAATTTAAATATTTCAACGTAAAACTTATATCCTTTTTACCACATTTATTATTCCTTATTGAGATCGTGTCGTTTACGAAAAACCCTACATCCACGCATGTATTTCGCATTGAACGTTCTTGATTTATTCAGTTTCGAGTTTGACGTGTTCACGACATTAGCATTATCCCTATCCTACTCCCCCCGTCCCCCGCCCCTGCTCCAGGCCCCACTCCCCGGGGAAATAACTCGGTCGGGATTTGTGTGTTGTGCTAAACGACGAACAATTTGAATCCCGTCAAATTGATGGAAAATGTATAAATGTGTTCTTAATAATGGGACGATAAGTGGAAGAATGACGGTAAACGTCGACGGCTATTTTAAAATACAGGACTAAAACATAGAATATGATGGAACAATAGAGAAGAGGTTTAAGAGAATGGATAAAGAATAAGAAGGTTTTTTTTTAAGTTTCGTCATCTCGTTCTTTGAGATCCATAAAATTTCGTTTCGTTTAGTTTCGTTTCTTTCGACGAGGACCAAGGTGCCGGAAAAGAGGCATTGAAAATCCCTTTGAACGAAGACGAAAACGCCCCGGGAGAATTTTCGATACCATCCACTTCTCGGCATCTCATCCTCGCGCTCTTTATTTTACATATTTCTCCGTTAGCTCGAAAGAAGAAGAAGAAGAAGAAGAAGAAGAAAACAAAAATGATATTATGAGACGCTTTAAGGGAAAGAAGAAACGACGAGACGAAAGTTTTCCACTCGATATTTCTTGTCCAAGAAAAATCGTTCGCGTAAATTATTCGTTTAATAAATAGATAACAATAGTTTAATTCCTATAACGCTCGACGTTTTGCAATAGTATCGATAAATTGCAAACGACGATGGCAAAGCCGATTCGAAATCGAATGCCGGGTATATTTCTGTACTTATGTACATATGGCATCATATATACAACAGATACATACCAACTTGTACGACGTAACTTGTATTCCCGTAAATATTATTCTACATTTATTGAGGCTGTCGTTTCTTAACGAGAAAAGTAAAAGGGAACAAAGCCGAAATAACAAAACTAAAAATCCAATTATATAAACCATCGGGTCTGGGAATTGCCGCACGAACTTTTCTGTCAATGGGCGGTACTTCAATATAATTTGTCGTGCTACCATCTTCTCTCTCTCTCTCTCTCTCTCTCTCTTGTCTTTTTCTTTTTCCCTTCTTTCCCCTTCCCCTCCCTCGCACGCCTTCAAGTTTCGAAATACGCGAGAGTTAATCTCGTAATACCGAATGTTCTTCCGTTCATTGTGCATTTATGTGTAACAACCGAAATGATATTTCTTTTTTATCCTCCTTGTCCCCCCCCCCCTTCCCCCCCCCGCCCGCCCGCCCGTCCTCCCTCCCACACCAAAAGTATCTCGCATTTTTACGTTCAAAGCAATAACAGGAATGAGAATCAAACTCGCACAAGATTGTATTAAGGAGTAGATGAGAACGTCTCTTGAGAGTTCGAGAACGCTTTCGCACGAACGAACGAACGAAACCTTTTAAATTCCGCGTCGTGAAGCACGTCCGTTTGCTTTTTCTTTATCCCTCGACAGAAACGAATCCGTTATGTCATTAAAATGTACGGTTTGGTTCGACTCGGCTTTCTCGTTTAATAAACCGTTTTTCCATCTCGCAATACACGCAACGATGAGCACGTTCTCGTAGAATCGCGAGAACTCGTTGCCGTTAATTAGCCGCAAATTCGATTTCCGCGACGTTACCGGCTATTTCACGTTGAAACTCATCGCGTTGAGGGAGCATTCACAAACGGAAATGAAACGCGTTTTATAACCGCAGGATTTTTTCTTCTCTCTCTCTCTCTCTCTCTCTCTCTCTCTCTCTCTCTCTCTAAAGAACCCATCTTGTCATCATCAATTGCCATTCGAGAAATCAAATATCACTTTTATATTTTCATTTTCATTTCCTTCCTTCTATCGTTTTATTTTTATTTTTTATTTATTTATTTATTTATTTTTTTGTTAATTTAACCTCGTTAATATAAAAACCGATCTCGATACAGATCGATACAAACCAATGAATTTTTGTCCCCTCTCTTTTTGTTCTTCCCTTCTTCTTTTTTGTTTTTGTTTCGTTTTATTCTTTCCTTTTCGTTACATTCTCGCGCGAAACTAGTCGCATTATTTGTGGCGAGCTTCTGTACCGCGAAATCGGTACAGAAGCTAAACGAGATACCCGATAAAACGTTCGCCTTTTCTCTCTCTCTCTCTCTCTCTCTCTCTCTCTTTCTCTCTCTCTCTCTCCCTCCTCTTCTCTACTCGACTATTCTTCCTTTCTTTCTAGAAAACAAACGTAGAAAACAATACTCGTCCGCATTCGTACCGTCTTTCTTCCGTTCGCGTTTGCCCGCACAACGTTCCCGTTTGGCCAACAAAGAAATAAATAAACTTTTTCTAGGACATGAGGAATAGTTTCAGTCCGTGGTAACGCTGACACTCGACATTGTGACGTTATCAAGTTCTCTGCGAAACGATGAATGCGTACGTACGAACACATAACCAAACACACACACACACACACACACACACATATGTATCAGATATAGTACATACATACATACATACATACACTATGAGCGTGAACTTGCATTTAAACGAAGCTTGTATGATATCTGCTAAAGTGTAAATCGTTGGACGGAAAAATTCAAAAAGACAACTTGACTGTTTACATTTCTGATTTATTGCATTTCTTCCGTTCATCAAATATTTCATATCGCGATAGATAAAACGCCTCGAGGCTATCTCGCTAGGAAAACATCTACGTTTCTTTTGTTGTTCCGAGATGGAGAAAGGAGAAAACCAAAAAAAAAAAAAAAAAAAGAAAAAACCTCAAAAAAGAACAACGAAAATTAAAAGGAAAATAAAAAGAAGAGGAAGAATGATCTCACCATTTCCGGACGAACTCATGCCATTGGACTTTATCGATGGAAAGGAGAGAAAATAAAACAAAATAGGGGAGGGGGGGGAAAGAGAAAGAGATGAAATCACTTTTCACGAAAGCCACGTCCGCGTAATAACGTTTCACTATCGCTTTCCAATAGGTTTAAGACCGTAAATGGTGCACATTGTGTTACTTATTTGTTTGTTTTTATTTCTTTCCTTTTCCTTTTTCTTTTCTTTTCTTTTCTTTATTTTTTTTTTCTCATCTTCTTTTTATATCTATGCAACGATACCTCGATGTCGTACTGAACGATATATAAAAGATACGTTCGTATTTAACTAGATGTAAATCCGAGGACGATTTGTTTCGAGTACGATTCGTGGAAGGAAATTTAAATCGTTAAGATAGAGTAAAAATTGTCGTCTACGAATTCATTCGTTTTTCGAACGTTTTATTTCGCTGGATATTACCGTATATCCGAACGGGCTCGATGAATGAAACGTAAGTAGCAATGAAATCGATATATGTACGCGCTCTTGCATCCACACACACACACACACACACCACACACCACACGCGCACACAAACTTCGATAAATTATTTTCTACCTACCACGAAGTCATCTCTATCGTTCTTTCCTGTCCTTTTTAATGTATACGCGCAGGTATGCACGGATTTGAACAGATACGAAATTGAAAAATTTACATTTGAAAGATAGACGACAAATCTTCTCACCTCTTTTCTATTTTTTTTTTTTTTTTTTCTTTTTTTTTAATTACATATATGTATATCCAATCATACAAATTTCTACTATCCGTTGTAATCATTTTCATTTTCATTTTCGTTTTTGATCACGTTTTCATTTTAGTTTGTTGTCTGATCTTCTTTTTTTAATATTCTTTTCTAGTTTCTTTTTTTTTTCGATTATAGCGTAACGAATTTATACAGGTCTTGTTATCGTATACGTCATGTTTATGACGATATTGCTATCGACGCTTGCTTACTTATACGAGAACAGATTTGTTATTACGAGACGAGGTATCAATTATGTATTTGAAGCGTATTACAATCTGACGTCTGGGGAATGATTATTAAACGTGTACGTTAATTAAATGTTGTCGTGATTGCCACTAACGACGATTTCACGTCATAACGTTATAGCAATAAACACTTTGTTACATGTGGTCTAAATTATGGTGCGAATGAAAGATAAACGTAACATCCTTGATGTTAAATCTGCACGATATTATTATATTTATATTTCAAATATCCTCGTTGATATTGTTTTTAATGATATCGAGGAAAAAAAAAAAAAAGATAAAGAGAAGAAAAAAACAGAAAAGAAAAGAAAAATCATTTCAATTATTCACTCCTTTGATTGTATTTTCAAGGAAAACTTTTTAAATTTAACAACGATAGAGAATGCACCATAGTTCTAAAACGTTTTAAACGCTTTACAATATTTACCGAGGTAATAAACGAGAGCAAGGAGCATGGCACATATCTATATGGATGCGCGTAAATACGAACGACCTTTAAAAGCAGATTTTATATCGCGCACGCGCGACCAAACGTAAAAGCTATACACCACTATCTTTTATAATCTTTATATTAGTTCGAACATATGAAAACTCGCTAAAAAAGAGCGTGGATCGAGCGTATTATCGAAAATAGATATTGCCTCGACGCATACCGTGTGCTCGTGATCTTAACAAATTAAAATCGTTGGTTATGAAAAAAAAGAAACTTCGTGAAACCCGAGAAACCATTTTTCTTTTTTTCTCAAAAACCACGAACAATGAGTTTAAGAAGAAGAAGACAGAGAGAGAGAGAGAGAGAGAGAGAGAGAGAAAATTAAATTCAATATTTCATTACGCATTGAATATCTCGACTATTCCATTAAATTTTTTATCAATACTTGAAAAATGAACGTTTTTATGCATCTATGTACTAACGTAGGTACGTAAGGTGTGTACAAATATATACACCCACGCACACAAACACCCGCACGCACGCGCACGCGCACCCACATAAAGAAAAATTACGAGTTTTTCATCGATCCTGTTTTACTTAGAATCGTTACATCAGATAATATGCCTGTCACGTATGTACATACATACATAAATTGTGACCTGATATCGCACGTACCATATAACGAAAAAAATATTTTTCCAGAACAAACAACAGTATCCTACCATTCGTCGTCAATCAATGTTGTATAAAATTTCAAAATGCATTTTCCGTTCTTTTCAAATATCGTTACGTCGGCGGCAACTACGATAATTGAACAAGTTTGATTAGTTCGAAAGAGAGCCCAATATTCGACGATGGAATTTGACGTCTCTACTCGTGATATTTCTCGAGGCGCTAAACGCAACACCGAACTAAAAAGGAGGAGAAGAAGATGGAGAAGAAAAAAGGAACAAAAAAAAGAAAAAGGAAAAAGAAGAAGGAAAGAACGGGTAGACTAGGCTACTAGAGAGACATGATGAAAGAAGAATGAAGTAATAACGTCGATAAGAGGGGACAAAGAGTGAGATAGATAGTTAGAAAGAGAGAGAGAGAGAGAGAGAGAGAGAGAGAGAGAGAGAAAACGAAAGAAAAGAAGAGCTTTCTATTGAAACTTCGACGAGATTTCCTTAAGGAGCGTTTCTTCGTGAATTCGATAAAAAGGGGGTGAGGGGTGACGACCGAGGGATGGTATAGGAGGGAACGGAGATAGTAGTAGGAAAAATACAATCTATAGCTCTTTGGATGAGACACGAAGAGCCATTCGCATCGAGTCTGCGCGTTGAGGGCCTAGAAGAGAAGTAATCTTGAAAATGAGAGACTGTGTTAGCACGACGAAGAAAAAAGAAAAAAGAAAAGAAAGAAAAATAAACGTCTTCCCTCAACTAACACGAATCCGATTCAATCGAAACGTCTGTATCATTCACATTTTCTATCACCTTTTCTATCTATCCATCCATCCATTCATTCATCCATCCATATCTTTCAATCTTTCTTAAGGATAGGCTTATCGAATATAATTTTGAACCGTGAAAGCCACGAGTTACGGCTCACGATAATTGGATCTCCTTTATCAATCGAAATTATGAATTTTCATCGACGGATATAAACGACAAAGGCGATGGATACGGTGGAAGGTGGGGAGTGGAGGAGGAGGAGGAGGAGGGTGAGGGACGAGATATATATATATATATATATAAACGCGGTGATGAATAATCACACGCAGGTGAGTCGAGATTTAATGTTATACGTCGAACGGGGAGGCTAATGACACGACGAAGAAATTCAAGGCGTGTCGCTTTGGAGCGAAATTCCATCGCGTTCAAGCTTCGAACATGGCACGTAATGCACGCGAGAACTTATCGAGGGAGAGATATCCCATTGCTTGTGTATTCTCTACGTTCGATCCGGATGTTCTGGAATCCATTATATCCGATCTCTTCCATAATTAGTGCGTGCATTAGATTAAATCAAGATTCTTCCGTTTAGCGTCTAATGGGATAATTAATGATCCTACCCGTTGTACTTTTGAGGACAAAAACCATGTCAAGTCCGAACAATTCGTTCATTTATAAATCCGTTTTTTACGCATCCGATCGGAAAGTCGAGTCAGTAGTAAACAAATAAAAAGAAAAAAAAGTATAAATAAATTAAAAAAAAAAAAAACAAACAAACAAACAAAAACAAAAGTGGAAATAGTTATCGATACCATTGCGAAAGGCCATTGTCATTCACGTCACGATCGATCCATTCAATAGCTCACTAAACTGTGTATCGTAATTTTTACGAATCGTGACTTTTCGTCTATCTATCTATCTATCTATCTATCTATCAATCTATCTATCTATCTATCTATCCATCTATCTATATATATATATCTTCTCCCTCTTCTCTCTCTCTCTCTTTCCCTCTTTCTTTCTCTCTTCGGCCTGTTACACCACGTTAAAAGCTCAGCAGGATCGTAGGCTTAATTAAGCGAACACCGATTCGTTGCGAATAGGAATGCCGAGCTCGCAAAAACGGGCTCTCGCCTTGACTTAACGGGCCTCCATCACGAATCCCAGGAATCAGGTTGAACTATGAGGACACTCTCGTTTCCTATGACGCAAACTCGACCTCGACTATCGTCCTCCGACTCTACAAAGTTGGTAATAATAAAAAAAAAAACAAAAAAAAAAAAAAAAGGAGTATATCGCATTAAATGATCGTCTAATTGAAAAGTCGGACATACATTATTGCGTATATTTATGAATGTATATATGTATGTATGCGTATGCGTGTATAGAGGGAATAGAAAAAAAAAATGAGGAGAAAGATGAAACCGATAGAGAGATGAAGAGAGAGAGAGAGAGAGAGAGAGAGAGAGAGAGAGAGAGAGAAAGAGAGAGAAAGAGAGAGAAAGAAAGAGAGAGAGAGAGAGAGAGAGACAAGAATTGAAACGAAGTCACAAGGGCTACCGATAACGCAGAACGTCCTTTGGGTTAACAGCCCTTGGTCACGCATCAATGGGCCACAAACTCAAAACAAGTGCGATGCTCTCTCTCTCTCTCTCTCTCTCTCTCTTTCTCTCTCTCTTTCTCTCTCTCTCTCTCTCTCTCTCTCTCTCTCTCTCTCTCTTTTACACACTTACACGTCAACGTATTGCCCCTTTAACCCCTTTAATCCTTCCTCTTTCTCCTTTAATCCATCGCAACACAAACGATTCAAGCGATACAACACGTCGGACCTTCGTTTAACGCGGACACTGCTATTATGGACATTGCTCATAAGTTTTTTCCCCCTTCCCCGTTCACGTCGCGACAATTTAGTTCGTCGACGTTCTGCCATTATGGAGTGTTCATTTGAAAAGATTTTATACGATGATAAACTAATTACTGGTTTAATGTTGTTTTCAAGGAAGTCAATGATTTACTGGATGAAGTAAAAAAAAAAAAAAAAAAAAAACAAAAAAAAAAGAAAAGAAAAGAGAAATAAAGTCTATTTAAATGTAGATCAATCCCGTCGTTAGGATCTCGTAGTATGATAAGCAAAAGAGTTGAACTAGTTCGAAATGTAAGGAAACTACGATGCAGCGATTGCACTCGTATAGAAGATAAATTATTCGTTTAATTGCTGAGAAATGGGGGTGGGGAGGGGAGAGTAAGAAAAATAATATTTACAGAGAATATTAATCGGTAACTAATATTCGCGAGGACAAATATAAAACGATTTTAATTATCGTCCGTTCTTTTTCGATAAAGACCCACCTTAAAATACAGAACCACTTAAAAGGTTCTTTTCGTCTTACGAGTCGAGCCAGAGAAAGTGTGTCGACGGAAAATAAACTGGAACACGAGCGGACTAGGAAAATTGAAATTTCGAACGTGGTCGATTTCTGTCGCCAATTTAAAATGTAGAAGCTGAAAGCTTTGAAATTCAACATATCTAATACTAGAATCCCCTGAATATGTAAGGCAAGCAGTATTCTCAATAATATTTCTCTCTCTCTCTCTCTCTCTCTCTCTCTCTCTTTTTCTCTATTGCACTGAGCCTCTCTCTTTTTCTCTCTATCATGGAATTTCCAGCGTATCTCTAAACGAAATTCTTAAGCTTTTCCATGCTCGAACGTTCACTTTTAGAATTTCCCGCGAAATCCGTTGGTACATATGACAGCAGAAAAAATTTTAAAGTCAAAGAGAGATGTTGGCCACCGTAAATGCAGTTAGAACGTCATGAATTGTCCGCTGAAGAGACAGAGAGATAGATAGATAGATAGATAGATAGATAGAGAGAGAGAGAGAGAGAGAGAGAGAGAGAGAGAGAGAGAGAGAGAGAGAGTCATAACATAATCTTGACGTTGACGACGGTTAAGCTTTAACAATGACGGCAGATAAAAGGTGCTGTTCTTGTCCACGCCCACATATGAACTTCGTCTACGTTCACCAGTTCGTGTCCATTGTGAAAAGACAATTAAAAGTACAGTCATGGTATTCGCTTTTGTAGAAAGTACCTACGTATGTATGATATGGAAATTTTAAATATTGCACCAAATTGTAAGAAAGAATGGGAGACAATTAAATTTTATTGCTTTGACAGCGGTATTGCTGCCAAAATAATGTCCGGATAAATTTCTATTAAAATAACCACATGGGCCTAACCGAAGTACACACTGACAATAACCAACATCGTAGATGTAATAAATTTCAATCCACGCTTCGTCCATAAAAGATGATTTTTTTCTTCCCTTCCTCATTTTTCCTTCTTTCTTTCTTTCTATTTTAGAATATTTCCATTCAATTCTTTGGCACACGCGTTATATTCAAGAGGTTATACACACTTTATTTTCTTTAAATTTTCGCCAACCTACGGATTTTACGGAAAACAAGAAAAAACGAAAAACAAAATAAATAAATAAAAACATAATAAGAAAATTGTGCTTCGTGTCACGAATATCAAATCCCTATTTTCATAGGTTATCCATAAAATGTAATATAATTCGAAGGATTCGTTCGAGGAGTACTCCTTCTGTTTTCCTTTTTTTTTTTTTTTTTTTTTTTTGAACCAATCAAAATTTCATCTTCTCACAGGGTTTATCCAATTGAAGCGAGACCACACTCTCAAGTTATCCCTCCGAAAATCCTGCCTTTCGCGAGTCCAACTCGAGCTTTGTTACTCTCGAGGGCGGTCGTCGGTGCAGGGGTAGTATTGATCACTCCCACGGTGCGCCCTCTTCCATCCCTCTCGTCCTCCGACCACCGTTCTCCATCCTTCCTCTGCATCCTCCGATTTTCCATATTTCGTCTCCTCATCCATCGTCTATCGTCTTTTTCATAGCTCGTGAGTAAACGTCAAGCGTTAATCCTCATCCTCCTCCTCCATCTCCTCCTCCTCCTCTTCTTCCTCTTTCTCTTCCTTTTTTTCTGTGTTTTTTTCGTTTATCAACTCTCCGATCGTTGCACTTATCGTGGAAATTGAGTTTCTATCTCCTTTCTCATCCGCCATACGTATATATATATATATATATATGGTTGGATATTTTTTTAGGCCAATAGCGTGAATCTTTTACAAAAGAGAAAAGAGAGAGAGAGAGAGAGAGGGAGAGAGAAAATAATTGAAGTGAACATATGTAGTTCGTAAACGTTAATCTTCTTACGAGTAGGTAGATATCACGAAACGTGTAAGAGTATTTTAAAAGCCAATATGGAAACGTTCGTTGGTCGTACTTTCCTTCCATTGTCGGAATCCCCATGCATCATTCACATCAGTGTAAATAAAAGATCTCTTTTTCCCAGGGAAACTGTATCAGATTTGTTCCCGTCCGTGTATTTACGGTAGATCCACGAACAACATTGCTAGGATTACAATACTCGTTCCCTACGTACATATGTATCTACGCACTCGTACACATCATACGAACATCCACTGTTAATCTTGATTATTCTCGGCTCGAGATTGAAATCAACGAAAATAAGAGCGCATTGTTAAACGTAATCTATTAGTCTAGAGTTATTCAAATTACGTACGTCAATGAGATTAGCTTATACGTGACAGTTAATACCTTACTTATGTGGGTTCTCCCTCTCGAATATTTTTCTCACCAATAAAATATGAAAATATCATACGTTATGTTAGCGCGTATGAAAAGAGAGAGAGAGAGAGAGAGAGAGAGAGAGAGAGAGAGAGAGAGAGAGAGAGAGAGAGAGTTTCAGAGAAGAAAGAGAGAAATAAAAGAAAGAAGAAAAAAAAAATTAAAGAAAGAAGGAAAAAGAAAGGCTTAAACGTTAAAACGTTTCGTTGGAAAACTTTTCGTCGGCATGGTTGGCGAGCTTTACGTTACCGACTAAACTACCACCGGAACTTCGTTCACTGTGAATATAAAAGCATTAGGCGAATTAATGGCCGCGAAACGACGTTGGCGAAGGGCGAGGAGAGGGGGGATACGGGAGTGTGAGGATGAGAAGGGAAGGGGATGGTGGTGGATAGCGAGAGTACCAAGGGTGGCCGGACTACTCTTTTCCTGGTGTGATCGATACACGTCGTATTAACCGTTAACCGTATCGCAGTTTTATCGAGCATCGTCCCATTACCCTTCCGCCGAGCGTTTCTCTTGCGTTTATGCGTGTCACTATGAATCGACCAAATAAATGTCACTCGTTTATTTTCCGACCGATTATGTATCTTCACCGAATAATATAATATTTAATCTTCCTTCCTTCCTTCCTTCCTTCCTTCCTTCCTTCCTTCCTTCCTTCCTTCCTTCCTTCATTCCCTTTTCGATCTCTAATTAACGAATTTTACCGTTTCCATCTCTTTCTCTTTTACTCTTCCATAGAACAAAGAAGAACTATTATAATCGAAGTAAGAAAAATTTACACCCACTACGTCGTACATAACGAAGGATAATAACGTTAGATCAACGATATTATTAATTCGTTATCTCGTAGCCATAACGATTCCATCATTGTTCCGGATTAAAAATGTTCGATCGAACGAGGAAGAAGTTCGAGGTGTGTCGCACCACGACGACGACGACGACGACGACGACGCAACGTCGCGCGACAGGGGGGGGGGGGTGGTGGTGGTGGCGAGGGAGGTTTGGAGAGAGGGGACTTTCCAAGCAAAAAGTCAACACACGCGGCTCGAGTGACGTTTTTACGAAGCGTACATTAAGAAAGAATAGAGTCACGATATAGCACGATAGGAGCTAGAATGTAGTCTGATGTATCGTGCCAATAAATCGAGAGAGCCTACCTGTCAAAACTCGTTACATAAGGGTTAATCTCCAAATTGATCGCTCTCATTATTTTCTCCTTCTTTTCTTTCCCCCCACCCCCTTTCGATTTTCATTTTCTTCTCTTACTATCTCTTCCCTTTCCCTTCCCTTCTCTTTTTCCTTCCGTTTATTTATTCTTGCCTCGTCCTTTGTCTATCCTTTTTTTTTTCTTTTTCCTAGTCCCTTATTTTTCCGACACGACTTTCATCGAAGAGATCCACGTAAAATCCAAAAGGGGAAAAGGAGGAGGAGGAGGAGGAGGAGGAGGAGGAGGAGGAGGGGACCTGCCTGTACGTCCCGTCGATGAACAAATTGATATTAACGAGAGGACGCCACGGAAAAACAATTTACGAGACGATAACGTAATGACGAGTAATTTATAGGGCTACTTGGTGAGAATGGGTCGAGGAAAGTGGTTTGCAGTGATGGGATTGGATCCACGCCAGGGCTGTTGCTGATACGAGGACATGGAAATCCCGTGAGGTATATCATTCGTTACTACGAATTACATGACCTAATCGATGAACAACCTATCCTTTCATTTCTCTTTCTAGTCAATGACACAAACAATACGTATAGCCTAGATATAAATATGTACATACGTGTCAAACCCTTTTTCTCAGATAATCGTCGATACCATTTCAATGCTCTATAAGATAGCTTTTTCTATTACGCGTTTATATACCCTTGCAAATAATTCAACATTTTCTCGTATATCTCCTAATTGTATGGTTCTATCGAATACAAGGTAGAACTATAGTTTGGTTAAGTCGAAACGATCGATACCATCGGTCGAGTCTTATATATTATTTTTGTAATGACTTTAACTATATGTGATATAATCGGTAAAATACTACGAATATTTCTTAAAATAAAAAAAGAAAGGAAAGATAATAGAAATTTTTAAGAAATACTTTTAATCGATTACGGTCGAGTTTAATGTTCATCTGTATTCTTCTATAGATACATACATACATACATACATACATACATACATACATACATATATATATATATATATATATATATATATATATATATATATATATGTAGACAATTGATCTATTATTCTCTCTTTAAGAAAAACAACCTTGAATTGTAACGATCGTCCAGAAACATTCCAAATATATCTGGAAAAGAAAAAGAAAATAATAAAAAGAAAAATATCTTTCTTCGAAGACGATCGATTTTTATTAACCAAATTATCAATAATTAATTATAAATGAATCGATATCATTTCATCCTTGACAGAAAGATTTTCTACGTTGTATCGAAGAAAAAGAATAAAAAAATAAAAAAACGAGTATCGTTCGGTTCATCGGGTACATATATTCTAAACGAAGGTCAAGGAAATTAAGAAGAAAGAAAAAGAGAAAGAGAGAGAGAGAGAGAGAGAGAGAGAGAGAAAATGCCCGGCAAATGAGATCGCTCTTCCGCGAGAGGTAGAACTACACAGTGCACACACTCTTAAGTAAAAGAACGAAAGAAAGAAAAGAAAAGAAGAAGAAAAAAAAAAAAGAACGAATGAGTGAACGGCGTAGCGCACGATGAAAAACGATTATACCATTAATCGTGAAAATCCATTAACCGAAATGTCTACCGGATCTGATCCAAATAATCTAGGATTACGGAGTATCGTTGTGAGAAGAGCGATGATCGAAATTCGAGCTCTCTCTAGAAGAGATCCGGCTCGTCTCGGATCATCATCCTTACTGAAGAAGATCTTTTTAAAAGATCTCGTAGCATAGAAGAATCTCCTACTTCCGAGTAGTAAGGATGTACTGTAAACTTGGAATATCCTTTTTTATTTGACAAAGATACACACATGTACATAACTACGTGGATGTACAAAATTCTTTCTCTGGATATATAAGCGCGTACAACATCCATTTGTTTGTCCATTCTTCTCACCGAACGTACGCATACACGTAGAGTGCCTACGTTTTACGTTCTATCCCTATCTCTATTTCTCTCCCTCTCTCTCTCTCTCTCTCTCTCTCTCTCTCTCTCTCTCTCACCCTCTCTCTCTCTCTCTCTCTCTCTTTCTCTCGGTTGTGCACCGGGTGTCCCGGGTTCATGTCCTACTTACGTTATCGAACTGTAGGAGGGCAGGGCACCCTGCACAACGTATCTCTCATTGATTGTTTATCCATGTACCCTGCCGAATCTTGCATTCGGCATATGTGTGTGCGTGTGTGTGTGTGTGTGTGTGTGTGTATAGAAAATAAAATAGAATGGAGGAAGGAAAGCTTTCGATATAGAAAAAGGGAACAAAAGAAGTAAAGAAAGGCGTGTTCTCAATGAGAGAAAAATGTTCAAACTCCAAGTTCATATTTTCTTTCTCATTGAAAAATAAGAAATTTCAGAAGCATCATACAATGGTTTTCAGTAACAAGTTATGGCGCTACCTGTGCTCTGTACTGGGCAATAATCCAAAAGGATCATCCGGACGGAAACGTTGCGGTTCCGAGATGACCACGAACAATGTCGCCGACCTATCGGTACTAATTCGATTTCAGAATCTTCTTCCGTTCCGGATAAAGACCGGTTTCGTTTTGACAAATTTGTTCTCGCTCAAATACCTTGAATATTTCGAAATAAGAAAATATGTATGTATGTATATGTACGTATATTATTGTTAAACTTAAAATATGTATATAGATATACGAATATTACTACGTGAGAATTTATCAAGGACGATTAATCTTTCGAAATAAATAAAAGTTTATCGCGTCAGTTCGAGAAACGATTTCTTTTTAGAAATCTGTGTGTAAGGGCTTCCGATTATAAGGAAGTTCTATTTCAACGTCGCTTTCGATTCCACCTTAAGGAAGGTGGTAGTATTGTAAAAAAAGAAGAAGAAGAAAAATGAGAAGAATGGTAGAGAAGGGAATAGAAACGACAGGGAGATGGATGACGGAAGAGCCGGCCACCATTGTCCGGAAGTGTTGTTTGAATACATCAACCCCTTCCATAAACCGTTTAAATCGGATCCGACGAGGTTCGGCCACATCTTTGGAAATCGTACGACAACTCTAGTACCATATCCCTTGCTGCTCTTTCTATCGAGTCGACAGTAGTCGCACCACACGCGTTGACAACTTTGATATATATATGTATATATATATATATATATATATATATATATATATATATATATATGTATGTATGTATGTATGTATGTATGTATGTATGTATACACACACACACGAACTCCCGACGAGCCATTCGAATAACTCCTAAATTCCTCGAAGTAGAAATATGTCGACTGAAAGTAACTAAAGTTGTCTCATCGAAAATGTTCTACGATAAATTCGAATGGACAAAGTTATAATGACGAATAAACGTTTATGTATATAGAAGTCGTACGATTTTTCTTTCAAATAAATCTCAAAGAAAATATCCTCTCTCTCTCTCTCTCTCTCTCTCTCTCTCTCTCCTTCTTTCTCTCTTTTTTATCTCTTTACCATTATCCCATAATTTTGTTCATATAGTAGAGATCGTTTCACGAGTTAACGACGAAGAAACTTTATCCTACTTATGAGAAAGAAAAAAAAAAAGATACGAAGAAGTAAGCGTGAGTTAATTCGGATAGTACACATCCAAGGACGCGTTAACAGGATCGTGATTTTTCGTTTTAAAAATCCGAAGCGTCCTTGAAGTGAACTGTTTACAAGAATACAAGATACTAAGTAAAAGTTTCTTCGATATTTATCGTCGCTTCCTTTCTCTTTTTCTTTTTGCTTATAGAAAACGGAATATGCATCTCTTATATCGAAGATTCTAACGCATTTTCTTCTATCGTATTTGCATCGACGATTCGAAGAGAAAATCCTAAGGGGGAAATAGAGTTTCGAAAGAAGTCGTTAAATTATCATCGGCACTCTCCAAAACGATCGCTATATCGGGTCGTATCCAGTTTCTCAGAATATTTCCATTCGCATAAAATTCGAGTTTTACGTTTGAGGACGCCGCCATTGGTCTACGTATGTACATATGTAAATCTCAGATAGTCCTTTAGAAAATGCTAATCCTGTTACGTGCAATCCCGTAATTTCCTACAAAAAAAAAAAAAAAAAAAAACATACTCTTTCTTTCTTTCTTAGTATAAATGGTAAGCCTTTTATCGTACGTATAAGTAACTAACTAGCTTAAGCACGGATAACTATACATTATATTGAGTCAAACTATTACATTTTCTAACGATAACGAGTCATTTCCTCCTGCATGCAAAACTTCTTTTACGAAAGAACGTGAGATTAGAATGATGCCGTTAATGGCTAATCCTAAACCATGTCGGTATACGTTAACGCGATAAACGAGAGTTAACATTTTCGAATCGAAAGTTATAAGGAAGCCTCGAACGGGCTTATCGTTAAACGCCGAGACGAATGGACGCTCGTAAAGATTAGGGGAGTTCGTGTGAAAAAAAAAAAAAAGAAAAAAAAAGGAAGAAAAAAGAAAGAAAAAAAAATAACGAAAGAAAGAAAATAGAAAGGAATTAATATTCGAGAACACGCGAACTTGACACACGTAGAGGTATGCACGAGTTTTAAGAGCGTGTGTTATCTCGCGTGCTCCGACAAGGTCGAGAACCTCCAAGAGCGATCGATGCTTATGATACAGTGTGTTTTCGACACGTATACGTTTGATGATAGTAGCCACTGAATAATTGAAGTGCGACTTCAGGGGGTTGCTAATATCGCGCGAACGTCATGTTACGAGCCTGTTTTACCTACCACTGACTGACATAAGTCTAACCGGTACTCATAAACTTATGAATTATAATAAGTAATAAGAGAATAAAACCGAAGGCTGTATATATGTACGTTGACATATCCAGCGATAAAAAGTATTTAGATTTAACTATTCCGCTATATATATATATGTATATATATATATATATATATATATATATATATATATATATGTATATATATATATATATATCCTTAAAGTTTATCGACATATCGTTTTCATTTATCGTCGTTAATAAAAACGATCGTTAATGAGTCTTCTTCTCCCAATTTTTTCCTCCCTTCTTCTTCTCTTTTTTTCCCCCTTCGTTTCTTTACGATTATACCAACGAGCGATACTTCTTTCGAGGATACAAGACGATATCTTTTAAAATACATCGATCAACTGTATAACGAACATTTGTACGTACGTACGTACGTATACGATTTCCTAATTCTTTCAAGATATTTGACGAATCGACGAAAGAAATAAAATAATACGAAGAATTTATCTGCAAATTGGACTACGAGGAGTTACCTTTCCTTGTTTTTCTTTTTTTTTTTTTTTTGTCGAAATATCAATATTATCATTTTATTAAACAGTGAATTAACCGACAGAACGAACCGAATCGAATCGTTCGTTCGTTCGGTTAAATTCCCTCGATACGATTCGCGACACACGTTGGTACACGTTTCAAGGATTCAATAGCGTGCGAACTACGATCGGAGTTTTTCGATGCACGAAAATGGAACGATTCGGTGTAGACGACATTTCCCGGTGGGAATAAATTTGCACGAAACGCCGTTAATTAGAATTCGTTATTTGCACAATCGAACGCGCACGCTCGAAATCGATCAGAACTTTCGGTGCAACGCGTCCGTTTCTCGCGGATTAATCGAATTTCACGTCGATCGTGCATAACGAATAACTCGATAGACAGAGCAAGAGATAAAGAGAGAGAGAGAGAGAGAGAGAGAGAGAGAGAAAGAGAGAGAGAAATGGTGAGAGACATAATGATGATACAGGTTGAAAAACGATTAATACGATTCGTGATAGATATCCGAGAAGATTATTGGATTTAAACGAACGGCTCCCACAATTTTCTATCGCGAAATAAAAACATATATTTACGATTATTCTAATACGCACAAAAATCAAT
This sequence comes from Dolichovespula media, assembly GCA_911387685.1. NCBI lineage: Eukaryota > Metazoa > Arthropoda > Insecta > Hymenoptera > Vespidae > Dolichovespula > Dolichovespula media. Next base: position 3,169,040 of record OU426858.1, read on the forward strand.
GATCTAAACCGATGGATTAACTTGGTACGTTCGTTTCAATAACGTATGTATACACACACACACACACACACACACATATACATGTTAACAGTTCGTAACCCTTACACGGGGATATGTAGACGGATTATTTCGATTACTCGCACCAATGGACATTGCTTTTCCGATTGATACAACCAGCAAAAATCATCCGGATCATTCGATGATCGTCGTAAGGGATGAAAAAAACAAAAAAGTGAAAAAAGACATTCAATATATCAATCAGATTCTATAGAATCTATAAATTTAATCGAGTCGATCGATATCTCGTTCTAATAAATGATTAGAGATGATTTGAAGAAAAAAAAATTTAATGATGGTTTCAGATTATCGAAGATCTTCCTATTCATTGTGTAACATAATTACGCGATAACCATATGCGGCTTGGTCAACGTGAATCGGTGTACTCGATCGAGACTTATCGAGGCTACTATAGCAGATAATTTGATTTTCGATCGTGGGATTGGTCGTACGTGCGTATGCGCGTGCATCGTCGTACACGCGCGCGCGCGCGCGCGCACACACACACACACACACACATTGCCTCGGGAACACACTATTACCTGCTTGATGCTCGCCTCGATGTCTCCTCTCTGCTCGTGATTTTCAACGTAATTCATTCGACACGGTATACACGTTATAGATAGATAAGTAGTACTTGTATAACGTCGATATATACTAACGAATCTATACGTTTCGATCGATCAACGGAACGAAAACGTTGCGGCTTTTGTCGGTTAAAATAATCGGCGATATTGATACGAATTGAATAAAGCACGATGATCATATGTATCATCTACGTACAGGCCCTCTCTGACTTTAAACATTCGATATCGTTTCGTCATTAGCATTATTCCCACCCCCTCTGATATTATATACTACGTTGGATGAACGTTTTACTCAATTTTTCATTCAACCACTTTGCCCCGATTTATTTCGTTCATCCAAGATTTTTATTCGGACTGATGCCTCTTTCTTCAGTAGACTCATTCAAATTTTTTTTTTTCTTTTTATCCGGCTACGTCTCGTTCGTTCGAATCGAATATAATCGAAGAGAACAACAACAGCATCTCGCGAATTTTACCATTAAATCATTTTACTGTATTAACGTGCGATAAAAAGTTGATAATTCGTAGCCTGACAAAGAGTTACCAAAACGTGTTTCCTCTATTTTATGAACACTAGACAGCGTGATATCGATATCGGCGTTCACGAAGCACGTGGTGGTACGTTCTTGTCGACTGTCTCTGAAGGAAATGTACGACCTTGCACAAGATATCGAATGTGCGTCTCGAGTCTGCACTTAGTATCGATCGTTTTCGATCGTAGACACATTCGAAAGACATTTTCGAGTAAGTAGATATGTATTCTTAAAGGATCACCTTTCCAAAGATTTTCGAACTCTTTTCTAGTCGATCAGATTGAATCGATATCAAATCAAAGCTATATCATTCGTAACAATGATACCTTTCCTTCTCTCCTTTACATTGATAATTTTTTCATTAATCGACCATATCCCGGTTCTACGAGTTTATAATTAAAACGCATGAGATTAAGCGGATTATAATACGAATGATAAGAATGAATTAATACTATTGCATGTTCGAAGCACCGAGCAAGCATCAAACGCTATTCCTTAATGAGGCATTTGCGTTGACTCTTATCGCGACAGGTTTCCTTGTTCCATCGAAAGGGTCGATTTGGTATCTTTTATCTTTTCCTTGATTTATGAACCTATAATTAGAACCGTGCTCCGAACGGCCTCGGACACGTATCGCGTCTGCTCGTCCAAAGGCATGCTCGCAACACAACGACTTATCTTTGATATCGCGTCCCCTTTGTTTATTAAACATCAATGAAAAGCAAACGTTCGAAGTTTTATATATCGTATTTAACAATGACGAACGAGAAACTAACGGGAAAGGGTCGGTGGAAGAAAACAAATGGGACCAATAAAAAGAAAAACAAAAATGAAATAATAATAATAATAATAATAATAATAATAATAACAACGTCAATAAATCGTATACTTTACGAGACTCTTCCACGTGTCTTCAAATAATTCGTTTCCTCTTTATCTTAGACGTACGTATTAAAATTTGAAATTTGTTCGTTGACAGTCCCGAACAAAGAAGAAACGTAATCGTCATCGAACAGCTCGCATCGCAACGAGATTATCTTTGACCGATCGAAGTTCCTTATAAATTTACTTCCACGTATAACCCTTGTTTTCTCCCCCTTTTTTTTTTCGTTCACGCACGAAATAAGATGATTTTTTCGTCGAACGCTCGATTCACGTAACGGAACTTAACCACAGAGCGAGCCATCGAACTCTCGACGTCGAGAATTACCACGTAGAATGCGAAACACGTTGAATCATGCGGATATCGTTTCGATTTCTATCCTACAAGATACCGACCAAAAAAAAATAAAGAAAGAGAGAGAGAGAGAGAGAGAGAGAGAGAGAGAGAGAGAGAGATAAAGATGAAAGATTCAAGGAAAAAAAATAAAAGGAAAAGAAAAGGAAGGAAAAGGGAAAGAAACTGAATACGTTTTACGTCGCAACTTAGAAGGAAATAAAACGTCGTAAGTATTTTCAAATTTTCAATACGCATCGCGAGCATTTAAAATGATGACAACGACGACGATAAAAGGGACGACGACGTTGATGAAGATAATGATGATGATGACGACGACGACGACGACGACGACGACGACGACGACGAAGACGACGAAATAAGACGACGACAACGGGAGAAGAAAATTTCTTGTGAAAATTGTCGTGAAAATTGTCGGAGATTCCCGGAATGAAAAGCGCCATTTTCGAGGAAATCCCTGTAAGCGACGGTGCGGCGAACGGTGCGGAGAAAGGGGTGGGCCGTCCCTGGAAAGCCGTCAACCAAATACATAGCACCTTCGGTGTGTAGGTGTCTATGTAATGTGCGTGTCCCTATATGAGTGTGTATGTGTATGTGTGTGTGTGTGTGTGTGTGTGTGTGCTCGCGCGCGCGCGTATATATATATGTGTCTACCATACACCCACTGATTTTTTACGAGTTAACGCGTTGGATCTTGTTAGACGATATGAAGTTATTACGTTGAATATTTTTCAGAGAAAGGAAACTCGTGAGATAAACTCGTGCGGTCGGCTTCTAGTAAAAGGAGGAACGGCTTTCGGGACTTACGTGCTCGATGCTGGACAGATGGGCCGTGACTGACACCCCCGGTGCCGCCACGCGCCCTTCTCCGCGCCGCCCTCCTTACCACCCTTCGCGATTGATACACTACGGCGCAGGTCCGCATTCGGAGTCTTCTCTCTCTCTCTCTCTCTCTCTCTCTATCGTACTCTCATTCTCTCTATCATTCAGAGTCTACGTATGTTTGCGTAGTATATATGTCTCTCTCTCTCTCTCTCTCTCTCTCTCTCTCTCTCTCTCTCTCTCTCTCTCTCTCTCTCTCTCTCCTTCTCTTTCTACAGTCGAATGCCAGCCGAAAGGACATACAGCGAGCCATTCTCGTTCCTGTGTACGCGCAAGGACTCGAGGCGGCTTAGGGTGAACGTCTCTCGATTAGCTTCCCTTTCGTTTAAGGTTCGCCACTGTGAGTGAGGTCAGTGTTGGATATTCCTTCCTTGGATTGGGTTTCCCATCCGTATTCCCATTGCGATGGGAAACTCTCTCTCTCTCTCTCTCTCTCTCTCTCTCTCTCTCTCTCTCTCATCGTGTATTATGGATTATATATGTACATAATACTATGCACTCTTGTTTTTATCTTCTAATGTTATTGCAAATGCGATCATCGATTCTTACAGTATTAGTTTTCTTTTCATTATTTTCGTTTTAACGAGAGTCCCAATCGAATTAATCATATTACAATATTTAATATGGGATTGTAAGATGCTCAATTCTTTTTTTTTTTTATTGACTCTCACAAGGTCATTCTTGGTTTCCTTTTTTTACTTTTCCTCCTTTTTTTATTTCTTCTCGCAATGACATGATTACATTTGACGAACTCAATAGATAAATGTTAGTGAGTAAAGAATTATATTCATACACACAAACACACACACGCGCGCGCGCACACACACACAAGTTTTTGTTGTTATTGACATAAGGAAACGATTCTTTACTCTTGAACTCCATACTCATAGCCACAAATTGATATTCGCTATTACCACGTTAAACGATACTCGTGAAATTGCGCGAAGTAGTTCAGGTCCGTCACCTGTCATTCATAGATAGATAGATAGATACATAAATACGTACGTATATACACACCTACGTATGTACATACAGACGTTACCTGTCGACCGGTTCCGATTATACGTAAATACGATCTACCTGAAACTTCTGTACATAGCGTGTTCGCTAACATGCACGCGGATTATCAATTCGAGGAACAAATTGATTTAGTTCAGGCTCGTCGTGTGTAAATCGTTCTCGTCTCCTATAGTTTTCTACTGGCACATTAACGAACAAAAACAAAAAGAAAGAAGGAAGAAAAGAAAAGATAAGAAAAGGAAAGAAAAGAAAAGAAAAGAAACAAAGAAGAAAGAAGAAAAAAATAAAGAATGAAAAACCTACAATACACGACTACGTAGTATTTTATTATTAAACGTCTATTAACTCCTTATCCGTATTATTAATTAATTTAATAATAATGATAAAATAAAAAAGAATAATCTTCGATTAAATCTATCGAAATAATTTCTAAGGAGCTACGCGCATACGTGTCTTGCTCGCGATTTCGTAAATTTACGAGCAGGGCTGACGAGGCACAACGTCTTGCCTCGTCTAACCGTCGTACCGTAAATTTAACGAACCGATAGTAATAAATCTTAACGGATAAGTGGTCCTTAAGTCAAATACCCTTGCGCGTATATTCATATGCATACACGACGCGTTTTCCCTGTTAATCCCCGTAATACGAAATTACCAACATTCGTCTACAAATGAAGTAAGAACTCGATTCACGAATACGATTCGTTCAATCGTATTCATACTTTATTGGAAAAGTGAAACAAACCGATTTTCAATTCGATCGATAAGTTCTATTCGTTAAATTTAATCGAAGAATTTCGATAAAACGAATTCATTCGAAGTATTGATTCATTTCAATAACAATAACATATCTGTGTGTGTGTGTGTGTGTGTGTGTGTTTATGGTTTAAAAGAGCAAAATTCACAGATTGTCCTTCGTTTGATAAATCGCATCGCATTAAGCCCCCTCCACCCCTCCACCTCACCTCCTTTGAATTATCGATTTAGGAAATTCCCTTCGAAAAGTCATCACCGGTTAGACAGTTAGTCGCTTAGAACAACGCGGACGCTTTATACGAATAATATACGTCATCGGTAACGAAGGACATCGCACGTCCCTGAAAACGTAACTTCCCTCTCGTGACACCAAGCTTCCGCAACTTTTGTGAAATTTCCTTTTACCGCTATTGGCAGGTGTCGTTCTTGGAACGGAAGTGACGTATCTGAATAAATGACAGTGTCTTTCTCTCGAATCGCACTGTTCCCCTTAAAAGGGGTTAGACTAATGAAGGTCGAATCTTACGGTTCTAACGTAAATACTCGAGTACTTCTCGTTAAAATAAAATACCTTAAATAATTTTTACCGATCTGACACTTATGACACTTTTCACGTAACCCAAAGAATGTTGTTTCCTATCGGCCTGCCAAAACAAATTGGCACGTCGTGCATTCCTCCCCCCCCCCCCCTCTCTCTCTCTCTCTCTCTCTCTCTCTCTCTCTCCATATATATGTATATATGTATATATGCCGAATGACGACACGATTTTCTGCTTATAAAAATCTTACATTTCATACTGAAAATTTGTCATTGAAAAATTTCAACCGACGGAAGATAAACGACGGCGCACTTTTGGTATCATTAATTCTTTTCCCAAAAACCTCGATTACGAGGAATCCTTCGTGGCGACATTAAATATAACCAAATCGATTTTCGAGACTCCACATTCGTTTCACTGCCGTCGTCCTAGGCGTAGATTCATACCCATGAAGTTACCTTTGACAGTTTTCCCGTTGACCTGTCTAAAACAGATCCTAACACGTCGACTTTATGTGTCTTATTCGTCGAGTGCCTGGGTAATAGGAACTCACGAGTTCGGTCACAACCACCGAGATCAGTACGGTCACACACACACACACACACACACACACACACACACACACACACACACACACACACACGTAAACGTTCTCGAGTAGAACTTTGAAATCGTCGTACGGGTGAAGATGGGAGGGCGAGGAAGAGGGGTTAAGTGTTCGTTTTGCGTACATAACCAAGAAATTTTGAAGTATTGTTTTATCGAAGAAATTTGAAGAATTTTATAAATCGAATAACGAAACCGCGAATATGGATCAACGATCATAATAAAATACTTTTTACAAAGTTAAAGACGAAGAAGCTTTTTTTCTTTTCTTTTATAACTAATGATCGAAGTTTTAACGTTCCGCTCAAATTGAATATACCGTGGTACCAAGCAAGTAACTGTGTTAAACCGAAATAAAAAGACGATTCTCGCTCGAATAAAGCCAACCGGAACATGGGAAATGTTAAGGACAGCTCGACCGTTGTCCGCTACACGGCGCTCCTAACTCGGTGATCCTAACTTGATGATCTGAAACCGCTAACAAAGCCAAACTACTGCGGACGACCTATCCTCCCCGGAGCCGCATATAACTCAAACGTAAGTTTAATCAACTGACTAATTAAATATTTCTTAAATATCTAATTATAATTACGACGCGTTATGGTAACGTAACAATTTACTCGAATCTCTCTGTTATCTCATAATCAATTCATTATTATTTCGGTGATTACTGCGTTTTAAAGGAAAAATAAAAAGGAAAAAGAGAAAAAAGGAAGAAAAGATCTTTACGGAACGAATTTGATATTTCCATCGTCGAAAAAAAAGAGGTTTTTATTAAAGGAAAACCTCTTTCCTTTTTTTTTTCTTCTTGTTAATATCAATTAGGATATATAGTTAATTATCGATATCGTGACATTATTTGTCCAGCTGCCATTACATTACTTTTTCAATCCAAGATGTGGAAGTCGATGAAACCACTGTACCCTTTAACGTAAATATAATTTAGTACTAACGCTTATATATGTATCTCACCTCGTTGAAAATTTCATTTCGTTCCATCCCTTATACAACCCAGCGTTCTCTCTCTCTCTCTCTTTCTCTCTCTCTCTCTCTCTCCTTCTAACGTTATCTCGCGTAATACTCTGTGATATCTCGCTCGGCTTGCATAAACTTCGACGAAAGTGATTTTGTCCTGATGAAATAAAATTAGCTTTTTTAATTTCTAAAATCGTTCGACCGAAGAGAGAGAGAGAGAGAGAGAGAGAGAGAGAGAGAGAGAGAGAGATGGAGGGAAAGAAGTTTACTTTCCATCGAGAAATGAATATAACGAGATTATGTTTTATCTCTTAAAAAAAACACATCGTATCTATCATCGAAAAAAAAAAATTCCGTATTTATCATACCTAAACGTATTCATAATTAATAGGAATAAATAATTTTCCCTTATCGCAGCATAATTGCGGCTTCGAAAAATATATGTTTTCCCCTTATCTCGACGAATCTTTTTTACGTGGTATAACTACGTACTGTGATAATTATTTCCGTGTTCTAATTCAAACCGTATCGCTACGGGTGTATAAAAATAATTTGTACTACGGCACAAGAGCGGAGTCTTTCGAAGGGTACCTACGTATTCTTTGAAATACGCGAATTTAACTCTCATCTATGAGATTAAATTTTGTGGACAAGCTAAACGTTGCGGCGCTCGCATTTACGTTAGCTTACGTTCCTTCCTTCCATGGATGTTAGTCGTAACGTAAATGCGAAATGAAAAATGATCCGTGGCCTCGTTCTCGTTTCAAAAAGCGAAGGCAAGAACGTCGCTCTCTCAATCACGTCGTGTCGGAGCAACACACTATATATGGAAAGTCCGTTTTCATCGACATTTCGACAAGAAGAGATCGCTCGGAAGTAACTCAGACGATGAAAGCTCCTCGTCGGAGAAAAATTTGTTCGAAAATAAGGTAGTATCGATGAGGCTTCTTGTTACATAGAAATTGACGTTGCATCGAAACCGAACGAGAACGGACATTCACGAACGTCCGACGTTGTTCTACGTCACGTCCGTTATCATAAGAAAATTTTTGAAACTTTCTCCAACGAGACATCAAATATAAAAACACTAAAGTATTTGGATTTGGTGTTTAGATTCGTGTGGGTGTATGAAAAAAAAAAAAAAAGAGCAAAGATTAAGACGAAAGCAAAGAATAACAAAGGGAATGTATTACGAGCAATTTCTATGTTTCTTTCTTTAATAGACGCTTCAACGAACGTGACGCTAAAATTTGTAAAGCGTATAATCGACATTCATTATTTTTTCTTATCAACGATAATTGCTTCCACTAAATGGTAGATATTCTCTATCTCTTGCGATTGCACGTCGTTCTAAGTACCTACTGTACCTTTTCGAAAGTTCACCTTCGTTTATCGAGAACCTAGACCAGCAATAATCTTCTTTTCAAACTCGATCATTAACGAGAAGTAATCCTCCTACGTTCTAAGAGCAGACGATTAGTTTTGAACTTCTATTAAGGATCTCGCAAAATTCTTTAATTAAATGTTGAAAATTTCGTATTTGTATAAATATTCATATAACGAGTAAATAATATTATATTTAAATAATATTACGTTTATCATATCATTTGGAAATTTGTGTAACGCAAGTAAGAAGCAAGTGCAAAGTTGTAAATAAATTCCAAGATATTTCGTTAAGATTTAATTGACATACCATAACTTTTATATTACTATATAAATAGATTCTTACATATTTAAATGTTATATATATATATATATATATATATATATATGTGTGTGTGTGTATATATGTATATATAATTTAACGATGATTAAAGCTTATGTTATTTCTTGTAATATTGTGTAATGTTAAGATTATGTAACGATGCCAACCGAGTCGCGTACCGTCTTCAAGAGCTTTCATCAAAGCAAGGTACGAGATATGTCGGACTCGTACCACTTGCGTCATAAAACGAGAGCTTTCAACGACCTTACCGACGGAATCGATTTACCGTACGAGTTTCGACTCGCCTCGTCAACCTTGTAAACCTCACAGAGGTCGATAAACCGCCATACTGTTTTATCGACATTGAAACAGTGCAGTGAGCTTTCAATAGAATGTAAGCTTTCGATGATAAAAAAGCTGTGTGACTTACCGACGGAACATTAGCTTCTTGTGCAGAACGAGCCACTTACCTATAAAACAGAAAACGATGGGTTAAGTAGTCATTCTAATAAAAGTTCCATCGCGTTGCCGTTTCTAATATACTAAAAAGGCTGCTGCATCTAATGGTAATAATGAGGAAAGAGAAAGAGAGAAATAGAAAAATAGAGAGAAATAGAGAGAAAGAGAGAGAGAGAGAGAAAAAGAGAGAGAGAGAGAGAGAGAGAGTCACAAAAATAGGACTAAAAACGAAGTTTAATAAAGGTGACTAAAACTATCGGACCATGCGATTGGATCTTTCTTCTTTCTTTTTCGTGCAATGGTGATGTCTCATGCCAAGCACGCGACAAATAAAGGTAAAATGAGAAATATGGGAAGAATAATAAAATAAAAAAGAAAATATATATATATATATATATATATATATATATATATATATATAAAGAGAGAGAGAGAGAGAGAGAGAGAGAGAAAGAGAGAGAGAGAAAAAAGATTTCGAATATCGTCAGACAAGGAATCGTCGTATTCACCCATTTCAACAATTTTCGAGCGTCCACTCGAAAACATTTTCGCGAATATAGTCTCGCGAATGAAATACAAACTTCTCGTAAGATTTCTCGATGACTAAAGCGTGTTCTGCTCTACAAAAAAAAAAAAAAAAAAAAAATAAAAGTAAAGATAACAAAAAGAAGAACAAAAAGGAAACAAAAATAGAAATAACAAAGGACAAAAAAGAAAGACCAAAAAGAGACTTCGCGACGTGATTACTATAAGATGATCGTTCAAAAGACTAAAGTACTCTAAGAAGCCTTTTAGACAACGTCGTTACTCTAATTAAAATGACATTAGATATATAAGAGATTGGCCTAAGACATTTCTCTCTTTTCCTAATTTCTAAATTGACCGTATCGCAAATGACATTCTACGCGCTAATCAGACGCCTAAGGTGCCTTTTTACAAATAGTAAAGAACGGCGAGTGTTGTGCTTGAAGAATTATACCTGCACGACTGCTGGCCCGCGATGTGCCTGTACAATAGAAAAAGACAATAAAGAATATTATACAGACAGATAGAGTAAGAATAACTGGAAAAGATTTGCATAATTATATATGTATCCTAGAGAGATGTAGGAGAAAGAAAGAAAGACAGAGAGAGAGAGAGAGAGAGAGAGAGAGAGAGAGAGAGAGAGAGAGTAAAGGATTGGAGAAGAAACAAGAGACGTGGCGTGATGAGTAATAGTATTAGCATGCATGATGGCAGAAACAAGTAGAGAAATCTGCGTGAGGTCAGACGTGGAAAAGGGATACGAACGTGATGGATAATACGGTGACGGTGATGTAAGAAAATTTATGCAACGTTAGTAATCGCGAACGTGTATATAAATATTGTGTATATATATATATATAGATATACATGTGTGTATGTTTGTGTGTGCGTATGTATATATAAAATAAAATACAAAAAATATATAAAACATAGAAGGATCGAAAGGGGGATCTCGTTATTATTAACTTATATCTAAACTTACACGGATACACGCTATTCCATCCTTCTCTCGCGACCTTTCGATTTTCTTATCGTCAACGTAGATTCTCCTTCATCTTTTCGCATATCGGTTAATTATGAAAAGCGTGAATACATTATAGAAACAAAAAAAAAAAAAGAAAAAAAATAGCGGATTAACGGAGTTCAGAATTACGATCCTACGAAAAAGGTAGACGTTTATGAGATACCTATCGATCACGAAACAACATGATCGATCTCACTTTAAAGTTCAAAAGCGACCGCAACGCGCCGATACACCATGATGGCTCGATGAGAAAAACTTCTCACATATTTCGCCCACACGAAAGAACGGCGAGGTGTTATCGTAGAATTGGATCCTTTTGGTATCTAATCCCGAGGAGAGAAAAAAAAAACGAAAAAAAAGAAAGAAGAAAGAAGAAAAAGGAGATGATAAGATGCACAGATATAGAGATAAAGAGAAAGGAAATACGTGCGGAGAAAAAGGGAAAAGGGTAAGTCTTTTTCTGTGGCTCACGTGATTTTACAAAATTTACGAGAACGCAAAAAGCAAGAGAGAGAGAGAGAGAGAGAGAGAAGACGACCTCAAGATCCTCGCCGATGTTCCGAGAATTTCCACTCTATATTCCGCACACACTCAAAGTAATTTGCTATGAACCTTGGCCTCAGTGCGTTCGTGTGCTCGATTCAAGGAGCAAAGAGGAGAAGCGTCGAAAACACGTACACGTGGCTACCATCTTGGTAAAAGCTATATATATATATATAATATATATATACGTGTATATATATATATGTATATTAAAGAGAGAGAGAGAGAGAGAAAGGCAAGATATTGCTATTGTGTAATACGTAGAATGTATACATATAAATTTGTTTGACGGATATTATACCTACTACGTATGGTTATAAATTCTCGAAGAACTCATGACCGAGCTTTCAAATTCGTACAAATAATACTCGAATAAGAGCCTTCTCTCTTTCCTCCCATACCGATAATGCAAATAATCAGTGCCCATAATCGTCGACTTCATTTCGATGTAAGAAAAAAAAAAAATAAAAAAATAAAAAACAAAGAGAGAAAAGGAAAAAAATACGATAAACGATGACTGTTGGAAAAAATAATAAAAAAGAAGAAGAAAGAATAAAGAAATTAATTTCCGCAGGAAGCGTAAACAACAATATCCTACGTCATTTCAGATGAATTTCGAAGCCGAAATAAAAATAATAAAAATCGAGGGGAGAAACTACGATGGGAAGGGAACGAGAGAGGGGATGTATTAAAGATATTGGGGGAAAAAAATAAAAAAGGAGATGAAAAGATCCGTGCATGTTACCCTGAATAGATTGATTTTCGTATAAAAATCCGTTTTCTCGCGTGTAATTTTGCAAACGCTTATATCTTCACGTTGATGATCGACGTCACCAACGAAATACTCTCGGTGGATTAAACGGGATAAAAAGAATTTGAAAATACTTTTGTCGTAGTGTTCATCGTTACCGACGATTGAACCATTTATATCAGAAATTTTAACTTCGTCGATTCGCTCACCTCGGTTCCCTCACATTCTCTTGTTTTACATATATATATATATATATATATATATATATATATATATATATATATATATATAAATATATATATATATATATTTTAGTATTCTCTTTTTCTATCTCTTAGGTTTAATCGTTTTCCAAACGAGCACATCATAAAGAGAAATAACGATGATGAAATACCCCTTCTAGCTTCCCCCTTAAATATACCTGCGTTCTCGTTTAACGAAGTAGAACCATAGGAATTCCGATAGTACGTGAGATATTCCAGAAAAACTCGACACGTGTACCATGGAAGACCATAATATTTAATCATCACATAATACCGGGCAAAAGGGAAAGGAAAAATTTGGACTTTTTAACGGGGAGGTATTCTTCTTATAGTCCTTAAAAAAAAAAGATCGTCTCTTTCTATACTCAAAGAAATTAAATTTCAGAATTCATATAGACGATAAAGAGATAGATAGATAGATAGATAGATAGATAGATAGATAGATAGATAGATAGATAGATAGATAGATAGATAGAGAGAGAGAGAGAGAGAGAGAGAGAAAAGACGGAAAAAATGAACCTATAAAAACGAACGCTAAGTAATTACTATTGTCGATATGAAATTCTTTTTCTTTGTGCATTGCTAGCAGACTAAGAACAGATGTTCGTCAATTTCCTGCGAATTTTTCTTAACCATTCATCCAATTTTCAATTTATTAACTAGATAATTCCCATTGAGAAGAATCGACAATTAATAACATCCAATGATTGATTCGATCTTCTAATTCGTATTATCGAAATTGAATATTGAAGGAAAAAAAGAAAAAATAATAATAATAATCATTGCAATAAAGCGAATCCCCAGTAGTGATTTGATCTTCCTGTTTTGACACTAATGGAACCAATGCACTTAACATCGTACCATTGATTTTACGTGCCGCATACATCCGGGAATCGCCATGGAAACCGACATTTCCCTAGGAAAACGTGCTGTACATTAAATAGCTTCGAATCCTCCTCAAATGATATCTATGTGTACTTAATCCCATGGAAAACAAGTATTACTAGTTCGATAAACATGTAAGTGTGTGTGTGTGTGTGTGGGGGGGGGGGTGGGTGGGTGGGTGTTTGATTATTCATTCACAAATTATTCGTTATTCACTAGAATTGCTTTCATATATCGTTTTGTTAATATTACATATCCACGGTGTCTATAAAAATAAAGAAATAAATAAATAAATAAAGAAAAAATTAATCAAAACGAATGCAATATTTTTCGAATATTCTTCAATACGGAAACATCAGTTCTCCTCAAAATATTCTTTCACTTCGTTCAATCTGTGTAGAGCAGTGCTATTAAATTGCATTATTCGGATAAGTATCATTATGAGAAAGCGAACGAGGATAGAAAATTCCCGTTGAAACAAAAAGATCTAGAAAGCCAGAAAGAAAGAGTAAAAGATTGAGAGATTGAAAGATTGAGAGAGAGAGAGAGAGAGAGAGAGAGAGAGAGAGAGAGAGAGAGAGA
>OU426858.1:3187968-3195468 GCA_911387685.1 Dolichovespula media
TCTATATTCACGTTAAACTTCACGAATGTTACCACTTGCTAAAAAAGAGAGAGAGAGAGAGAGAGAGAGAAGAAAGAAAAAAGAAAGAAGAAAGAAAGAAAGAAAGAAGAAAAGAAAATTTTGTTTACAACGCACGTTCTCCTCCATTACGTCGTATAATAATTTCAACCTGTGAACGTTATTTATAATAAAATCCGACGAGACTCAAATAACGCTTCATGTTATTTCTCTTCTATTCGTGAATTTATTATTCGATATTCTACCGAAGGTAAGAAAGAAAGAAAGAAAGAAAGAAAGAAAGAAAGAAAGAAAGAAAGAAAGAAAGAAAGAAAGAAAGAAAGAAAGAAAGAAGGAAAGAAGGAAGGAAAGAAAGAAAGAAAGAAAGAAAGAAAGAAGGAAAGAAGGAAGGAAAGAAAGAAAGAAAGAAATATTATATCTATATAGTTGAAACGTTTTCCGAGGAAAATTTGTATTTAAATCCTCGACCACTCGTATTTCACGATTTTTCAAACGGTCACGGTAAGTTCCTCTTAGGAGTAAGGAAAAAGAGAAATGGTAGGTGAGAGACGTTAGAGGGGAAACGAGGGAGGGGTGGGGGTGGGGTGGGGTGGGGTGGGAGAGGGCAGAGGGAAGGGGGTTTGAAAGTTCGCGAGAGAGTCGTCGTCTCGCAGAATACGTGGAACATGAATAATTCATCGAACTTCAACTGGGATATATGTATGAAAAGGACAGGATTATTTGCCGCTAGGGCGTGATGTATAGGCTTGTGATAGGAAAGACTCTGGCGTGGTCTAATAAAGCGTCGCCTTTAAAGGTATCCACCATGCAACAACGTCCTGGGAATTTATTCGCCGACGCTATTCCACGAGCTTTTCGCGGAAAACTCGGCAAGTAATTGCTACGGAGACGAGTTAATTCTCCAATTTCCTTTCTTTCCTTCTTTTATCTTTTCCATCTCCCACCCCCCCCTCACTCTCTCTCTCTCTCTCTCTCTCTCTCTCTCTCTCTCTCTCTCTCTCTTTTATTCTTTAATTTTTTACGAAGTCCAGGTCGTCGGAACACTTTAACGTTTCCAACATTTCCCTTAGCGAAGCTTTTATGCCTAAAAGCTTGGAAGGATTTAAAATAGTAGTCTTACGCTATCTCCCATAGCAATAAAATACTCAGAGCTCGAACAGCTCTTGGAAAAGAGGAGAAAAATGTGAGGCTCGAGATATTTCAAAGTAGAAAACTGCAATTTCAAAGAAAGCCGCTCTCTTTTCTTCCCATCCTCCTCCTCCTCCTCCCCCCCGAGAGAAATAGCCCGAGAAAAGAGATACTTTTATCTACGTTAAACTAAAATGACCTTCCTCTACGACTATGAATTTTGCGATTACATATTTCATGGACCCTTTCGTTGATCTGAAGAAAAAGAAGAAATAAGAAAAAAAGGATAAAGACGGATAGATGCGGAGGGACATAGGATTTCATTGCAAAATGGTAACATAGTTCGTTTTTCTTTTTGTTTTTTCTCTTTGCATTAACTATATAACGTATCTCCTCGAAGTTTATTTATGTCTATATCTGTACTTAGATATCTACGTTCATTACGAGATCACGTAATTGTAAGCTAAGCCTCAACATTTTTTCGCTCGGCTAATGTGAAATTAATTAACACGATGTGGAAGAGAGCGTGTGGTAGACTCTCATTTTCTGAGAAAAGGCATCGCGCTTTTGCAAACGCATTATTCGAGTTTTTCCCCCATTCGCTTTTCTCATCGAGCTTATTAAAACGTATAAGCCAGAGTACGTTCTCTCATTTTCCACGAAGTGTATACCAACGATATACCGCAATTATACGCATAAACTATTCCATTATCCACGTGGATTAAAGCCACACTGGCTCTGCACGAATTATGATTAACGTCTGATATATTACCGACGATAAGGAAAAATACAATTTAAAAAATAATACGTTCGTAAGCTCTCAAAACAAGAATTAAAACGATATTATTTCTACCGGTATATGTCTCTACTTATGTATGTACGTTTATTACGATTGAAAAAACATTTCTATGGAAAAATTTTTACACGCGAATTGGATATATTCGAGGAAAATTAGAAAATACTTTTTAACGTTAAATAATACGAGAGACAGACAGAGAGAGAGAGAGAGAGAGAGAGAGAGAAATAAAGGAAAAACAATGAACTAAATGAAGATTAGTTCTAATGAAAAATTGACTCGATTCCGCAATTGAGAAAAACGAAAGAAAAATTCGCAACGGTTATCGTTTACTGCTCCATTAGCCTTTGACACTGTCACACATAGGCGTCCCTTCGGCGCCAGTTTTGGCACGAGAACATAAGACTACCCGACGATTCATTGCGACGAACGGTTACGACAACGAGGGGATTGTCGCCCGTTGAACGATCAAACGTTTAAATTGATCCCTCCCACGCCAAAAAGAAAAAAAAAAAAAAGAAAAAAGAAAAAAAAAGAAGAAAGAAAGAGAGGAGAAAAAGGAGAAAAAAGACGTGTACCCTCATTATTTACGATAACTCGATTCGTTCGTTTCATTTTCTCTCTCTCTCTCTCTCTCTCTCTCTCTCTCTCTCTCTCTCTCTTTTCCTTTCTCTTCTTACGAACAAAACGCTCGCGTGCGTATTAAAGAGGATTGCCAAGAAAATTCTGTGTCAACGATCGTTGTTAATCTTTCGAGTAAAAGATTAAAATAGGGACAGGGAGAGAGAAAGAGAGAGAGAGAGAGAGAGAGAGAGAGAGAGAGAGAGAGAGAGAAAGTTTCTTCGGTCAAGGAAAATGTCTAACAAATGATCGAATTTAATCAATTTGACTTCGCCTATCTTTTTCTTTCCCATGATCGTCCCACACAATGTAATTCCCGTTTAATCCACTTTGAGTTTTATACGAGAACGAACAGGCACTTATGTAAAACGATAAATCAAGGGGGAACTTGTTGCTCTTAGTTTCTCTCTTATCCCCCTTCCCTCCCCCCCTCCACCCACCTCCTCCTCCTCCTCCTCCTCCTCCTCCTTACGCCTCTGCGACAACACCTCGTCCGCCACCGACACCACCCACGAATCCCCTGCTGAACACCCACGCGAATCGTAAGTTTGCAACGAGACGATTCTTACGCCAGTTGATCAATCCATCCAACCAAGTATCATTTCTTTCCTTTCCCTTAAGGCCGATATTAAATTCTTGACTAAGACTGCTACTCCTTTTTCATTACACTTCAAATGCTACCGATTCGAATTTCTACGATCTTCCATTCGATAGGTCAATGGAGAATTCTATTTTATGAGATATCTTTGACAAATTTTCTCTCTCTCTCTCTCTCTCTCTCTCTCTGTCTCTCTCTCTCTCTCTCTCTCTTTCTCTAACTTTTATAAGTCGAAACAAATGTAACGAAATGTTATACGCGGTAGGAAACTTTAGTTTGTAGTTACTCGAGTTCTCTTCGTGTATACGGACACGAGAAGAGCTTTTGTAGGTTAGCGATAATGAAATGCAAGGATCGTGTAGTCCAAGGTGCAAATTAATTTACGGAGTGTAGCTTGGTTCTCTTCGAGTGTCCTTCCCCGTTTGCTATCTCTCTCTCTCTCTCTCTCTATCTCTATCTATCTATCTATCTATCTATCTATCTATCTATCTATCTATTCTATCTATCTATTCTATCTCTCTATCTATCCATCTATATACCTATCTCTATCGTTATTTCTTCGCTCGAGTAATCATCAATGATCCACGAAATCGTATTTTCCCAATACTAAACGACATCTGGATTGTAATTTCACGAGCTCCGAATAACCAAACGGATTCCATAGAACGCAGGAATGCTTTTGATAGAACGCACTACACATGCTAGTCCATATCGGCAAAGGGAGGTTAGAGTGGACCGAATAATTAACGACTATCGAAACTATTTTTCGTTCAATGTCTACGTTATGTTTCAATAATACCGAAGAAAATTTAATAAACCGATCGGATCGTATTTACGCTTGAACGAAGTTCCAAAGAAATAATAAATGAAATGAAAGATAAGGAAATATATATATATATATATATATATATATATATATATATATATATAATTTTAATAATTATGCTAAGCATCGTTAACGCCTTCGATAATATTATATTCAGCTTCATATCACAAGTTTCCGGTCTTGTTAATAACTAAACGATGTCCAACGAAAACTAACTTCCGGTTAATTAGACATAATTCCAGAACCGTGTGTCGCTCTTTTCGAGTTTAATTCGCACGACATTAGAATTCTCGCGGGGTACGAGACGCACGTTCACTTCCTCGATCCTGCGGAAGAAAGTAAATAAAAATAGTAGAGCAAAAAAAATTCGATTACCGTCAACAAAATGTTTTACATTTTATTATCAGTAAAAAGAGATACGATCGTTCTATCGATTCGTTTAGCTATGTGAATGCATCGACTTACACTACTCTAAAATGTTTTACATTTCGTTTTACATCGCTTTCTCGAAAATTTCTTAAGGATACACACGTATATCCCCAATTCCAATCTCTCCAATCACGATTTTCAAAAGTTTAACCTTTTCTACGATACTGAAAAAGGGCCAAGAGGAATATAAAAAGGTTGAAAGAAAACGAAAGAGATGAAAGAAAAGAGAAAACCAATCGGTTGTCCTTGTCCTACCCTATTTTTTTTTCTTTTTCTATTTTCTCTCTCTCTTCTTTCTTTTTCTCTCTCGTTTATCCATAACTTCAATTCCTTGGAACGAAGTATATCCGGGAATGAGCCGTGCAGTTACGCTCGGAAAGAAATCGTTCTTCTTTATTGCCTTCTAAAGTTGCACGTGCGAAGAAAAGAGAAAAGAAAATGTTATCACGGTCGAGGCGAAAACGGATCCATATCTATACTGAAACTTATACGAAGAAAAAACATATATGTGTGTGTGTGTGTGTGTGTGTGTCTCTACGTGGATGTCTATATATATATATATATATATATATATATATATATATATATATATATATATATATATATTCTACGATAAAATAGTATCAATGCTTTTATTATTTGATGGTCAAAGTTCTCCAACAATTACGTTACATTATAGTCCTGAGAGTTTTGTCCTATCGATCGATCCTCGAACGAAACCCACGAGACCCGCACGATTTTATTTTAATAATTACTATTAAAACGTCGATGGACGAGGAGAACGACGTCACACGGCCGTGTTCTCTCTCGGCTATACTATCTCGCTTCGATTTTTCCTCCTCGCCGTGGATAAGGTTAACCGTAAATAAAATTACTCTTGCCATTCCCGCAAAAAGGAAAATTCATAGTACAACACTGACTAGAATATTCTTATTCGATAAAATGATTTAAAAAAAAAAAAGGAAGAGAGAGAGAGAGAGAGAGAGAAGAAAAAGCAATTACTCGAAAAATTCGATCGCGCTCGTCGACGTTAACTCTATTCGTCGAAAGTAATTTTATCTGTTCGTTCGTATATTTCGTTCGTTCGTTGGTTTTTTCGTTACAATATTCGAACACGTTTTACAGCGACACTTCATTGTCACCAAGCGAAATAGTTTCGCGTACGTAACAACGATCGATTCGATCGGGAACGAATCGCCATGGTCGACTTCATTTTGCAAACGATGAAACTCGATTCGCTTCGGGGAGTCTTCCAAACGAAAAGGAAGCTTGAACTCGAGTAATCGATTTCTCTCGTTGGGAGCTTTCGTACGAACGACTTGTCAAAAGCACGAACATAATTGTTGTCCGCGAAACCGGATACTAGGCATTACCGTGGAAACTTGATCTGCGCAATAAAACGCCACCCTCCGATTGGCGGTGGCAACATAACCGCGCGAGATTCGTTTATTAAAATGTGACTTTCTGTATGATGCATTATACATGGCCGAGAATGCACGCATATTAAGTTACGAACCATCGTGAGATGCCCAATTTCCACGTAATTAACCATATTCCATAAACCATTAGATCCTTTCTCTCGCGTTGAAATAAAATCGCTTATTAAACAAATCGATTGGAAGTCAACGTTGCATGAAGAAACTTTTTACCCTCCTCCTAACGTGCCATAGCTCGTTTTCACGTTAATCGACAAATTTATTCGGTTTTTTCTTTTTTCTTTTCAAAAAGAACAAAAAAATTGGAATGAAATTTTCTTCAAAATCACGATAATGCATCGCAATTGTAAATTATTAGTCAATTTATAAGAAAATTGTATCGCTTAAGTATCTCTGAGATAATTATTCTAAACCCATTTCAAATTCACGTGCCGACGAGCAAGATAATTACTTTGGGAATTGCCGAAATCTTATCGTTAAAGACGTTTTTGTTTTTTTTTTTTTTTTTTTTCATCGTAATTACCAAAAATCATAGCTCGATATTAAAAATGCACCTGCAATTATGCATTCAACATTTTCCAACGAATAAACGTATTTAAGATAATTAACGATCTAACGCTATATTTTGTCCTTTCGGCCAGTTACAACGTATCTTCTTTCATTGCTTCTTATTGCTCGTTCCCTTTTTCGTGATAACTCACAAGAGATTTCTTTCAGATGCGGGGTCAAGAACGTGGTAAATAACGCGAAAGGAAAAGGGGAGAAGACATATAAGATCATAGCTCTTTCTCTCGTGAAAGAATTTTCAATAAATCCTCCTTTTATTTTTCCTCCTTGCACCTTCCACGTCAGCCTACCACTATCCTAGTAAATTTTCGATGCATCAGGAATATATATGCGCTCGATCGAGCTCAACTTTCTTGCTCATATGGTTTTCATCGACGTCATCGATATGAAGAAAATACATCGACTTTCGTAAAACTTATCGGAAGATCAAAAATCATGCTACGATATTCTCTCTCTCTCTATCTCTTTCTTTCTTTATTTCTTTCATTCTTCGTTCGATAGAAAAGCTTTAAGAATTTTCTTTTTTCTTTTCAGTAAGTTCGCGCTGAAACTCATGCAAATAACGATGGCTAGGTATTAAGGAAAACTTTGAAGTTTCCTAATCCTACTAAGCTCGAGAGAGAAAGAGAGAGAGAGAGAGAGAGAGATAAAACTAGCGCTGTTAAAATATAGAAAATTATTCCGAAAATCAATAAGATTGCTTTTACATGGGTATTATTATTCCATCAACCATTCAGGATATCCGGTAAAGTTTGAAAGAACTTTTCGTCAATAACACCCGCGAAGTTTAGTTTTACGATTGTAATCGGTCTTAATCTGGATACCATATGTTACCATCATCGCGAAGAAACTTATATTACATTGGCCATCGATTTACTGATCGAATCGAATATTCCAAGGGATTCATCATTTCTTCTTCCTCTTCCTACTCTTCCACTTCTTTTCCTTTTACTTCTTCGAACAATACCGATATCCAAAAAATTGGAATCGAACTTCTGTAAATACAGTTATTGTACGAAAGACGACGATGGAGATCAAAAAAGAGAAGAAGATGAGGAAGAAGAGAAAGGAAGAAAAAAAA
>OU426858.1:3197968-3207968 GCA_911387685.1 Dolichovespula media
GAAAGAGAAAAATAGAGGTAGATGTAAAAGGGGAAAAGTTCTCGAAACCAATTGATACCGTGAGGAAATATAAAACGTTCGACCTTTGAGAAAAGTTTCTGTCTCAATGTCTTTCGCTAGTATTATTATTATTATTATTATTATTATCATAAAAAATGATTATTATTATAGCCGTATTAATTTTTAGTCATAATAATTTTGTCAATCAAAGAAAAAGCCATTACTCGTTAAGAGCTTTCACTACCCTTGGCTTTTATAATGGTTTACGTCGACAAAGAGACCAGAGGTAATACTTGACCGATTTCGATGAACAAGATTTTATTTTCAAGATGAAGGTTCAAACGAAGCAGTCGGCATTTTCAAATTTTATAAAAATCATTTCCCTTTTACGTATGAATCATTCTCCGAAAAAAAAAAAAAAATAAAAAATAAATAAATAAATAAAGAAAGAAAGAAAATACTGTGGCATTTTCCGATACGATTTTTTTTCTTTCTCCTTTCTTTCGTTTCAAGAAGAATAATTCTAGAAATTTTTTTGAAAGATTCGTAAAAGCCGATATAAATATGAAAGACTGAATAGCATGGAGTTCGGTCTATTAAAACTAATACCCTTAACTCGCGCTAAGCTGATTGTTAAATTATGAGGGTATAATCTAAGAAAAACTGATATTATGTCCATACGTGTTCGCCGAGGTCACCAGACAATAATTTCGAACGAAATGCGGCGAGGAAGTAACTTTTAAATATAATACCTAAATCAATGACGTGAAATCGTGGAAGATGTGTGTATGTAATCGCGTCTATGATAATGGATTCGTGAGCGAACTTGTATTTAATAATGGCTAAGCCAGTAATTACGTCGAACCTTCGCATAAGCCTCGAAACAGAGTAAAGTCACGTATGCGGATCCTCGAATATTATTAATCGAGACCAACTCACCTTCCACGTCTCAATTACAATTTCGAACTACAGGCTCCTCGACAAGACGTTGAACGATTAATTCCACTTACCATAAGACTTTTAATCCTCTGGGACTATTCTGAACGATTAATTATATACGTACAATGTACCTACATACATACTATCCTATCTATTACCCTTATTCTCCTCAAATTCGAACGTACAACGTCAGCTAATTACCGTGAACGAGCTTTTACGATTTTAAGATATAACGAAATAATAGAAACCTTTTTTTGAACTATGTTCTAAACTCGATATACGTACTTATGTATTTACGTAAACACGTACACACACACACACACACACACACACACACACACACACACACACACACACACACACACACACATACAACGTACCTATTAATTCCTCTACTTGAAAAGCGTACGAAATATTTTTTTGTCGAGAAAAACGGAAAAAATTGAACGAGTTTCAATCCTTCCTTCTAAATATGTACGTTCCAAGCAAATAGAATTTTCTTCGAGCAAGATATAATTCAATCCTCGTATTAATCTATTCCGTCCTGACAACTGAAATCGGATTCGAGTTCGACGAATCAATTTTATTCGGCCAACTCAAACTCAATCTTCGACATCGAATCCGATAAAACGAATACACCGGCTATATAATTACTCGACGAATGCGTTTGTTCTATAAATTAAGTTTTTTTATTCGATTATGTCTCTCTCTCTCTCTCTCTTTCTCTCTCTCTTTCTCTCTCGTTCTTTCATTAACGTAAACGAGATAGAAAATTACAAAAGAACAAGTTTAAATTACTATCGTTATAAAATGTCAAGTGAAAAATTTTTTATACGGATTGATCGATTCGAATTAGAACGAAAGCTATGAAAATCGAAATTATTCCATTACATTTTCTCCCTTATGATATCCCATAAAACTAACTCGTGACAACGAAAAATCCATAAAGCAAACATTTAAATGAATTTAAGTGGCGATACGTTCGATAATAGCATTACGTGTTCTCGCTGAGACTCTAAGAGCTCCTATCAATGCAACATCGAAGTAACTTACAATAAGATCCTGCATACGTATCACGGATATTATCGTTTGTATAGGAAGGAGGCACGAAGTTGCATGTTATTATTGCCGGGTCAACCGAATTCATGTATTCTGACGTAAGTCAAATTTCATTTGAGTCTAAATGGCGACATTAGAACTGCAACAACTGCACAGTCGATATGAAGAAGAAAAATTAAAGAATAAAAAATAAAAGAAATAAAAATAAAATAAAAATGACGACAGGTACCATCATAACTGAAAACTTATTTGCGTGAAAAATCATTCGACGATCGGCTAAAAGAATTGTTCGCCCCCTTTTCGAAAAATGTTCGACCCCCTTTTTAACGAACGAGTTACCGTGTCGCGTGCTACGTAAAAAATAAAAAAATAAAAATAAAAAAAAAACAAGCAAAAAAGAAACAGACAACGTAGTATTACGTTGAATGCGTACAGAATCGAGGCAAACGGTATATCGGTTTTCAACCGTCACTTGCTCGATCAATTAATATTCGACACTTAATTGCACCCTGTCGTCGGCTAGACATTTGATATTGTTCGTGCACGCAGCAACTCGGTCTGACACATCGAAAGTGTAGAACATTGAGCACCAGCTAGACTAGCTTTGTTGCATACGTGAAAGAGAAACTTTATTAGCTTCAATGTACAAAGGAAAAGCGAGGTACGGCGTGAAGGTGGCAAATTATACTATGCCTGATAGGATTCCTTTTGAATATGCATATTACGCAAATAACCTTCGTCATTTTTATTAAGAATTTAACCTCTTCTCTCCTCCCCTTCCTCCCGCTCCTCTTTCGCCGCCCTTAATTTTCATATTCACAACGCCGAGTAACGACAAATATTTTGTTGACCTTTGAGAGAAATTAAAAAAAAAATATTTCAAAGTAACTTGAATATTTAAAGGTAACAAATACAAAAAAGAAAAAGAAGAATAAAAAAATAAAAGAAAGAGAATATCATACCGTATGAAAGGATATAATTTTGAATTGAGGAGTAAAACTATGCGATACAAATTTACATATTCGCGTCGCCATTCGTTTCATACTGAAATAGTGCTGTACCGTGTTTACTTCGCGAAGTATAAAAGACGCCTAATGGCGTATGCTTCAAAGCACACGAAGAGATCATAGAACGGAACATTTCTTAAAGGGTAACAACGACGATACTTGCTTATGCAACTAACAAGTACGCATTTGCATTCTGGACGCAACGACGAACGGTACCGAAGAGATAACTTTAATAAAATCTCTGAAGGAGATGATGACCTTCGAAAATATTTTCATCAACGTCAATCCACGAATAATTTACAAGCATTTATCTCTTAAATTGAATACACTTTATTACTTATGTAAATATAGATCTCTAAGGTTATCGAGAAATATATATGAAATAACTATCAAATAAATTTTGATCCAAATATAAATTAAACGTCAAAATAAGTTTTCGTTAAGATAATAACGGGATTAGAGACGTTTCATTACATTTTTCAAATTATTGTTTGATTTCTCAATTTAATCTCAGTACGCTCTGCAGAAAGAAAGAGAGAGAGAGGGGAGAGAGAGAGAGAGAGAGAGAGAGAAACCAGAGTATTCAATTTACGAGAGCCAGTTCGGATTACGGTTTGTGACACGTTTATAAACTCATTCCGTCACCTTCTAGAATGTAATCGAGGGAAATTAATAGCAGCCAAGCTGTGTCCTTGGTTGTAAGTACTTACTTGATTCTGTGTCGAGTTCGAAAGATACGACGTCCTTGGGAGAGAGAGAGAGAGAGAGAGAGAGAGAGAGAGAGAGAGAGAGAGAGAGAGAGAGAGGGCTTAAACTAACGAAAGAGCAGCCGCTTCTAACGGGAACTTATTTCAAATTAAAAGTTTCCCATTTTCTAATTACATACCCTTTTTCAAAGGATTTATACTATCACTTACGAGATTAATCTGTAATCGAAAGCCCGAATAATATATACGGTCTTGATATTTCCAATCGAATAGGATTACAAATCAATCGATGATAATGATCGAACTTATGATCGTCAAGGATAAACGACGTCTCTCTAACGACGTTTAATTATTTTCTACGATCAAAGGATAATTTTTGTCAACACACATGTCCATATACCTACTGTATTAAATACATTATTATAGAGTGAATTGGCGGGAGAAAAAAGCTTATATACTTACGCAATAAGATGTAACAATTTTGCGTAATATCAGTGTATTTACAAACAACTTTTAAAGATAAAACGTGTAGTATGCGTTCAAAGAAAGGTCATTCGAACTATCGAACGATTTTTTGACGACACACATGATACAAACACACACACGCGTACGATACATACACACACACACATTCGACCTAGTTAACGAGAATCATGTTTGACCTATACAACGAGAATGTTAAACTCGATATAAAATAAAATCACTTAGGTTAACGCACGTTATTATTATATCGTTAATTAGCAACTTGATTGACACAAATCAGAAGAAACGGTTTTCAGACGATTTTACGTAAGACAAGTTTTCATATAAGTTCGCGTTCGTCTCTCTCTCTCTCTCTCTCTCTCTCTCTCTCTCTCTCTCTCTCTCTCTCTTTTCGAAGGTTCTTATTCATTAACACGCTTAATTTTATCATGTATCTGGTAGCCAAATGAAATATGCAATATAAATAGCACCTCAAGGTTGGTGCGATTCAATTCTCACACGATGATAAACTCTTTGTTTCAATCTACACGGAATGCATAAATGAATTTTATTTTCAGGGGTTCCGTCGAAACACGTAACTAAAAGGCAAGATGAAAATCAACGGCCCTAAAAAGTAGAACGATATATATATATATATATATACGAGATCAAAGTTGACAAATATACATGGAGTATTCAAACTCGAAACGTAATTCAAAGTGATTTACATCTTAAACAACTTTCAGACAATAGATTAGTTTTCGCTCGATTTTGAACAATTCCTAGCACCTATCTGAACCCCTACCTCCATTCCAATCCACTTCTCGTTTTTGTTCTTTTCAAATTTAATTCCCATAAGGGACTTCTCTCTAACACGAATCTATAATAAAACTCTCTCTCTCTCTCTCTTTCTTTCTTTCTTTCTTTTTCTTTCTCTTTCTCTCTTTCTCTTTCTCTCTCCCTCCCTCTCTCTCTCTCTCTCTCTCTTTCTCTTTCTCAATCTTCTCCATCCATCGAGAATAAAGAAGTCCTCAATTATCGGGACGTTTAATAGAGCGAAAAATTGACTTTTTCTTTTTCAACAATCTTAGCAAACCATCTCTACGGATTCCCTTTTTACAAAGTAACGTTATTCAATTTATCATTTAAACTAATAGACAAGGCTATTTATCTAAATCGAATCGCCACTATCATGTAGAAAATATTCAAATAGTCTTTGTTGTATTATATATCCCAGGAAACGAACGCAACAACCGTACTTTATATTCCAAGCCAAAAATAGAAAAAGGTCGAACGAATAAAGAAAATAGACTCGATAATAGAATCTCTCTCTCTCTCTCTCTCTCTCTCTCTCTCTCTCTTTCTAGCAGTCTATCCGTCGATTTAATCAAAGCTCTTCGACGTAGGTGTAAAAATATTTTCCCGAGTTCGATAAAGAATTCAACGATCGAGACTGTAGGCGTCGTAAATCAATTGACATGTTCGATAAAGATTAGAAGATGCATATTCGTATGCGTTAATCGTTCGATATAAAAAGTAAATCGATTTTGACGAGGTGTCTTGACCGCACGTAGGCTTAGAGTCAAATATTTACATAGCATTATCGCCGTGCTCGAAGGCTGCCCCGTAGCTTTCCCTGAAAATATTATGATACCTTCCGGATCGGATGGCTTCTATTGTACGTGAGCGAACGTAGTCTATAAACGCAATCACGATTGGATCGTAAATCTTACAAGCGAGTAAGGGTGAATTACGAGCTAGGACGTCTATCCTATAACTATTAATCGTGATAAATTAACTGTATAGTAGCCGTTGCCATTTTTCGAATCGCGTTTTATCGTGAGACTTTAATTTATCGTAATAATTTGAAATCTCCTACGTTCTAGATACGTAGCGTTAAAATGCATTCGACAAATTCTGGAACATTCGGAGAATCATGTTGCGCAAATATCGTTGCGTTTGAGAGAAAGATCGAATTTAACGCAAAAAGAAAAGAAAAAGAAAAAAAAAGAAAAAATAAAACAGGAAGAGAAAGAAAAGAAGAGAAAAAAAAACAGAAATAAAGAAAACGACTGAAACGAAGAAAAAATAGAAGGGGAAAAAATTAGAACGATTGAATAAATCAAAAAAAAAAAAAAAAAAGAAAAAAGAAAGAAAGAAAATACGGCAAAGAAAAGAAAAGAACGCAAGGAGACAAGGGATAAAAGGGTATGCGAGGAATATAACCATAAGAAAAGATACACAAAAATTCACTTACTTACCCTGCGCATAACACGAAGAGAGAACGATGAGGTCTTCATTTTGGTGGTAATCCTGGCAATGCTCTAACTTTGTTGGCTGGACGATAGCGTCGTTCCGTTCTATCCCCTAACGACGAAGATTTCCAGGATGATCCCGACCTCGCGCCCCGTACGAGAAACTTTTACTTCGCGAGAAATGAAAACGGATTCGAGGAGCCCAGGTGATATAATATCAGAGGCAAAGGAGAAGACGACGGGTCGTCGCTCGTCGACACTACAAGGAGGACTATTACTACAGGTGGTCGTTGCGGCCTCTTCCGTCCTCTTCTATCGTCTTCTTATTCCCGCCTTCTATCTCTTTATCATTCCTTCCTTCCTAACTTCTTATCCCTTTTACCCTATCATACGCGATACGCGACTCGACTGACCGACTAATATCACTCCTCCTCTTCCCTCTATACATTCACTCTCTCCCTCTAATCTCTATCTACTGCTTATCTCTATCGTCTATTTTCGATATAATTCCTTAGGAAATGAAACGGGACGTGATCTGCGTTCACGAATGAACACACGATCGACGAAGGACGAAAGCTCGAGAAAACAATACTCGAGTTCGATGCTTTTTTTGCCCCTCGATGAAAGAGGGATATAACACACACCTTAACGGGAAAAAGAGAAAGAGAGAGAGAGAAAGAGAGAGAGAGAAAAGAGGGAAGAGAAAAACTTTAATGAGATCGTTGAACCGTAAAGGAGAGATAGAAAGAAAAGAGAGAGAGGTAGAGAGGAAGAGAAAGAGGAAGTGAAAGAGAGAGAGAGAGAGAGAAGAGAGAAAGACAGAGAAAAAGACAGGCACAGAGAGAGAGAGAGAGAGAGAGAGAGAGAGAGATGGAGATAGAGATAGAGACTGATACGAATGAAATGACTTATTATTTCCTGACACGCTCGAGCTGAGCAAATCTAGGACGTTTCGCAGGAAAGGACGTATGTAGACGCGGCTGACGAGCGTCTGACCGGCTCTTCGTTCTGCGGCCTGGCCGTACGTGCGTCGAGGTGGTGGCGCGCCGGACCTCTTCGTCGAACCCACCCCCGAGCTAGGTGCGCGCGCGCACGACCCTTTACGCTCTCTATCTCCATCTCTCTCTCTCTCTCTCTCTCTCTCTCTCTCTCTCTCTCTACTCTCTCTCTCCCTCTCTACTCTCTCTCTCCCTCTCTCCCTCTCTCTCTCTCTCTCTCTCTCTATCTCTGTCTATCTATCTCTATCCCTATCTCTGTCTCTGTCTCTCCTTCTTCTTGTTCTATCCTAGCCAGGGCCGCGCCTACTTTCGGGACGATCGAGGGAGCCAAGGTCGACCGTCCAAGGCCGAGGAAGCACGCTTAAATTCCAAAGAAAGCGCTCGCATTTTTTCCATTTCCTCCTTCTTTTACAACCGTTCTATTCTTCTTTTTTCTTTGAAAGAGAAAAAAGAAAGGAAATGAAAAAAAAATATATATGTATATATATATATATATATATATATATATATATATATATATATATATATATAGAAGAGGAAGTAAGAAAATGGTAAAAAAGATGAAATCGAAGAAACCACGCCTACGTGATTTTTCTTCTTCTTCTTCTTCTTCTTAGTCCTTTTTTTGATTATTTTTTCTTTATTACTTTTTTTTTGTTTTCCATTTCCTATACCCCCGCCGAATAGGGTGACGTGGACCGATAAAAGTTTCAGTTTGCTTTCGTTATTTACTTTCTCTCTTTCTCTCTCTTCCTTCTTCCTCTTCCCTTTTTTTTTGTTAAAAATAAAAAAAAAAAGAAAAAAAAAAAACGGGAAAACGTTTGATTCGTCGAGGACACGCCAGAAGGGTTTCTTCGATTGACACAGTTTTTCACACGGTGCTCGTTACATTCCTTTTTTTTCTGTTTCTCGAGTGAAGTGTATTGTAAACGATAAGAGGAGCGATGAGGAAAGAGCGGGCGAGAAAACGTGGACTCAGAAAGATTATAAATATTGACGCAACAGCTTGAGCTCAACAGTCTGTCTATCTAGATAATGCGGAGTTACGTTGATGATGCGCAGAGTTTTCCACAACTCACTTCTTGGATTATCGATCACAGTCCCGATTCTGTGCTTGTAAGAAAAAGTGAAAAAGAAAAAGGAAAAAAGCGTTCCGTGGATAAACAAATAAATCTTCATCATACAGAACGTAAAGAACAATTTGTAGGATGTATGACGATAACTTTGGCGCAAATAACACCGTGAAACAAACCTAATTTAATTGTTCCTACGTTCCAATGTAATCACGCTTAAACGCAATATAAATGAAATTTCCCTTTGAACAACAAACGGACAAATAAGGAGCTTTCGAATCTGCATGGGTTTGAGTAGTAGATGGTTAATTAGTTGAACGCAGTGAAATTTTATTACGAGTTCAACCTGGTAGATATATTACTTTGAAAACTAACTAATCAAGGTAAACTAGAGAAATGATGTACGTTATACATACATACATACATACATATATATATATATATATATATATATATATATATATATATATAAATACATGCATAGAAGTGCATAATATACATAAACCGTAGCGCGCGCATGCATTATCCGTTGAAGATGGTAAAATATTTAAATGAGAATCTTTAATGTCGAGGAAACTTTTTACACGAATTTATAAATTTCTATCAGTTGACGTGGTAAACTATTGTCCCCGTTATTCCATTTATAAGATAAGAAAAAGGTTCGAAGGATTCGTCCTTCGTTAATTTAGCTCGGTGACTTGGAAACTTGATTCGAGAGAAAGGATCGGGGTCACGTGGCGAGCAACACGTGCGGTTCAATTTCCAGAATGATGGAACAACGTGACATGGCCAAACCCTACGACGTTGTTCGTAGGAACGACATTGAATCAAATTATATTAGCTTATATCTAACTTATATACAACTTATATATACATATATACATATATATGTGTGTCAATCTAATTTATATCTAACTTATATCTATGCTTACATCTAAGCGGTAAAAGGCTTCGTTATTATTATAATATCTATTAAAATCTTTTTAATAAAAGACACATATTGAACGAGAAACGTGTTTAAATAATTAATCAATAATACGGAATAAAAAGTTTTCTATTAACCGATATTATTGATACTACCGATAAATTTTTTTTCCATTTGTGAAATCCCAACGTCGAAGGTCGTAGCATTGTTATCGCGATACGGCGTAGCGTGAGAATCTTGTCATAAACAGAAATCGAAGGACGACAGGACGAGTGCATGGTGTCCATAACAACACGCTCGATGTTCTATCGGAGGAGTTAGAGAATATATACATATATATCTATATATGTATATAGAAATACGTGTCTACAAATAGTTCTCTGATTTTGCTAGAACGAATGCTATTATCAACGTATTTCGTTATCAAATAATTCGTATTGATCGTCTGTGAGATATAAAATCGAGTTTAGTGCATATATAAGTAGCTCCTTTCACGATGAAGATCACGAACGTCCTTGTATCTATGTACGTATGTAAACAATCGAACAAAGGCCGATAGGTTAATAAGTTTACCC
>OU426858.1:3210468-3242968 GCA_911387685.1 Dolichovespula media
ATATATATATATTTATTCATTCATTTATTTATCGTAATATCGTATAATTATTACAGTAATAACCTAAAAATGTGATTTGCGTTAGAAAATATGTCGACCTTGTTCATTAAACACACACGCACAGACATTCACGTGAATCACGCTTTTTACATGCACACGAAAACTCGGACATGCGTACATCATACACGTATACGCGCGTAATGAATTCAGATTTACTGAAATATATCATCTTCTCACCTCTGTCTCCCTTTCTCCCCCTTATATTTCTATGCATTTTTATATAATATATATATATATATATATATATATATATATATATATATATATATATACATACACACATATATGTATACTTGCGTTTGCTCTTTAACGTCTCCCTTCGTCCTAATGTTTCGCTTAACCGCGCTTTCAATTTTTGTTTCACTATCTCTATCCTCTATCTTTACTTTTTCCTTCACTATCTGTATCTCTCTCTCTCTCTCTCTCTCTCTCTCTCCCTCTCTCTCTCTCTCTCTCTCTCTCTTTCTCTCTGTCTATCTCTGTTACATCGTCGTTTAACTCGTGGAATGCTCGAACTCGGCAGAAATTCGTTGACCAGTACGTTAACGTCACCCTAATTTATATCGAATAAATGCACAAGGGTGAATACGTAAGGGACGAAGAGAGCCCTTTAACGGAGAATAGAAATACTACCCTTCTCGATCGTAACACGATCTCTTTTCTTTCATTCCCTTTTCTCCGTCTTTCCACGGAACCCCCTCACCTCTTTTACCCCCTCTTAAAAACTTCAAAAGGTACATACGTTCGCTCGCGAAAGCTAAAATGAGTCTTGGACGATACTTATATTCCTTCGACGTTAAGTTATCGATTAGGATTAAGTCGTCCGGACTAAATCGAATTGAAGAATATGTTATTTTTTTCTTATACTGCACGCAAAAATACGTTCGCGATTATAACGAACGTTAAAAGTTTGTGTCCTCGACAAGTCAATAAATTGTTTTGCAAATTTATTAGTTATAATATTTATGATACACGTGATGATATAACGGTGATAACGGAACAATATATATATATATATATATATATATTTATATATATATATAGATTTATGTATATATATCTATATCTGTATTCTGTAAAATATAATAATACGGCGACGGTTGTGTGCATTCACGGATCACGTGCTGCAGTTCTTTCGATGTCACGTACGAAATTCAATGTACGTATCTCGAATTGCGATCTCGATAATAATTCAAACGTTACTACGCGCTCGAAAGGAGAGACAAATCGCGAAGAGAGTAGCGCGCGTGTTTCACGCTCGAAAGGAACCGATGCGCGTGATCGTTCTGCATTATATTTATAATACCCAGAGACAATGCATCGACAAAATAGAAGACACGTAAGTACAACTATTGTAGCTTAGAAGACAATACTTTTTTTAATTTTTTTTTTGTCTTTTTTCTTCTTTTTCTTATCTTTTTTTTTAACTTTTTCCTCTCTCCTTCCGTTGATCCGTCTTTCCTCCTCTTTCTTTCTTTTTGTTTTTTCTTTCCTCTCCCCCCCCCCATTTATTTCTCTCTTTTTGTTGCTATAAGCCTCATAAACGGTGCACTCCGAAAAAAAGGTAGAGACGAAGGAGCTCTGTTTTTTTATTTGTTATTTATATCGTTATTATTATTATTATTATTATTATTATCATTATTATTATTATTATTTTTGTTTCTTATTTTCCTTTTTTTCAAGCGAAGACACGCTTTCTTCTTTCTTTCTCTCGTTTATTAAGTATTCCTTTGTTTATTTGTTTTCCATTTATTTTCTATTATTATTTTATTATTATTATTATTATTATTATTATTATTATTATTATTATTATTATTATTATTATTATTCTTATTCTTCTTATTATTATTTTTACTCTTATTATTATTATTATTATTATTATTATTATTATTACTATTAATATTATTATAATTATAATTATAATTATAATTATTATTATTATTATTATTATTATTATTATTATTATAGTTATAATTATTTTTTTTTTTATTTCCTTTTATATTTTATTCATTCTTTGCCCGTTTTAATTTTTTCTCTATTTAAGTCGCACACCTTGTGATCTAAAAACAGCGTTTACAGAAAGTTTTGGCAGTGTTCTTTTGGCTCGTTCTAACGATCAAAAGCTTTCCCATCGTTACCAAGATCTTATCGACCGTGCAGCACTCCTCAAATTCTTCCTAATTTCTTTATAGCTATTCGATTCGGTTTGTTGGTCGATTCAATGAAATCATTACGCTGCCATTGTATTAAAATTAATTAACGATCGGTTATATTTTATTTCTTTTTTTTTTTCCTTATTATCAAATAAATCTATATTCGAATATATTGCACAAAATGAAAAGAAAAAAGAAAGGAAAAGAAAAAATCGAGAGAAATACTGCGCGGTAGATTTTCGTGTAACGAAAGGTCGAAATTGTGTTACCGCAGAAGGCTGGATATATACATGTATATACATATATACATATATATATACATGCTGCATTCAACGAGTGTCTGAGAGCACGGCAATTGAGGTATTTGGAAAAGAACGCGCGCCATCGTTGTTATTTTTCCTTGGCGTTAGCGGCGTTACTTAGAAATGACGATTTTTCTCTTTCTTCCCCCTTACGATTAATAATGTGTGGCTTCGTTTCTTTTTTTTGTTCGTACTTAAAACTTCTTTTACCTTTTTATTTTCTTTTTATTTATTTATTTATTCATTTATTTATTTATTTATTTATTTATGTTACTTTACTTTATTTATTTATTTACTTTTTTATTTTTTTTTTTTTTTATTACTCTTTTATTTACTTTTGATATCTTAACTACCGGAATCGTTTCCATCCTTTAAATCGAAGACATGTTTTTATGTATTTGTATTCGTTTTGTACTTGTACTGTTCAGCAAGGCAGCGTGTTGCACTTTGTTTACAATTATAATTATCGTCGGGCCGTGATTGTCCACGAAAGATTCCACAACGTCGCGAATTTTATCCTCTTTTTTCTTTTTTCTTCCCCCTTTTTCTCTATTTTTTTTTTTTTTTTGAATCCTTTTCTTTTCTTTTTTTCGTTTTCTTTGTTTTTGCCTATTAAATTTTGCTCTCGTTCACGGTCGCTATAATAAAAAAGATCGCGACAAATTACTCTCGTAATCTTCCGCCATACGACAGACAGCTTCGCAGTATTAATTGAATAGAGATTATTATACCCGAAAATAGAACGGCTTAAAATTCAATTGACTTGACGTGCACGAAGAAACTATATAACGTACTTACGCACCTACGTAACGTAACGTAACGTAACGTAACGTAACGTAACGTAACGTAACGTAACGCAACGTAACGTAACGCAACGTAACGTATCTATGGATGTATGTATGTATTCATTTATTTATTTATGCATTTATCTATGCCTCGAATAAATTCGTATACCTAAGGCTCAACATTTCTTTCTCGTTTCGCCCAATGATGAAAGATTTCGCTGTATGTTTTTATTAAGTCCCAGAAAATTTTCATTTGTGTTTTTTTTTTTTTTTTTGGTTTTTTTCGTCGTTCCCTTTTAGCGTACCTAGCTGTTCCAACAATAATCATATTGTACATTATGTCCGATGAAAAAAAAAGGCATACCTTTTCACTCGCTCAAGGACAAGGTATAAAAATTCATTCAATTAATAGATATCGCATCTATTTCCTTTTTAAATCTTTTTCTATTTTTTTTTCTTTTTTTTTTTACTTTTTTTTTTATATAAGTATTTTAGTTATATCGATTAAAATAAACGAAGACGGGGCTTTTAAAGATAGAACTCTCTTTGCAACTCGTGGATCCTTGCGCGCTCGGCGGCCCAGTCTATATCTTAATAATTTGCATTTATCTCGTTAATCATGTGACAACTAATTAACTTTATAATTCTAACGGAGAATTTACATCGAACAGATGGAAACTATCGAGGTTACGATCGAGGCTACTAAGCGGAATAATGATTAAATAGCCACGCGGATATGCCTGTCGCTTAAACTTCACAGACGATTTTAAGAGAACAGAAATAGTAGTTTCCATCAATTGTTAAGCGTGTACGTCTTGATCGACGAACTGCGAAGCGAATATAATAATGATGATGATAATAATGATAGTATAATAATAATATAATAATAATAATAATAATAATAATGATAATAATAATAATAATAATAATAATAATAATAATAATAATAATATAATAGTATAATAATAATAATAATAATAATAATAATAATAATAATAATAATAATAATAATAATAATAATAATAATAATCTCCTTAACACATTCAAACATCCATTTCGCGAAAAACATTGTAACAGATTAAAAAATGAAAATAGAGAATCTAATGAGATACCTTACGAAAAATAGAGGCCTATATATAATATTTAAGTCTATAAGTATGTGTATATATATATATATATATGTATGTATGTGTGTATATATATATATATACATATGTATAATATATATATATATATGTATACATATTTCTTTATGTACATAAAAATGAAAGCAACGTCGGTGCGTCGTAAATATAATACATACTTAATATATTTGCACTAGCAGAATAATAATAATAATAATAATAATAATAATAATTTTAATGATGATAATAATAATATAATAATAATAATAATAATAATAATAATAATAATAATAATAATAATAATAATAATAATAATAATAATAATAATAAAACGTAATAGTAATACAAAGAAGAAGAAAAAACAAGAAGTTTACGATGAACATCGTACACGAAAAATATTAGCTCCTAGAAGAGCTTACGATATGTTGTACAAATGAAATATGATTGTTACATTATAGAAAGAACGGTGATATTACACAGAGAACGCAGAAAGATATAACTTCGATACACGGATCGACAATGAATCAACTTTAATGGCACCCCTCCGACGTATCGTTTTTACGTCGTCAACGTCGGGAGTTCTAGATAAAAATGAAAAGAAATATTTCAACTTAAGTATTATTAATAACATTTTGTAAAAACGTCAAACTGTTAAAATACATTTATTATTCAAAGCCGTTCCAGAAAACTTCCTCGTCGACTAGTGTATCGAATGTTGTGCAAAACTTTTCATCTTATTTTCCTATAGAAACGTACCACGCGTTACATCATTTTAAAATCGATATTGATATATTACGCGTTTCTCTCTTCGCATATTCTCTTATTTATAATATGTATGTTGAAAACCATCAAAAAGAAAAAAAAAGAAAAAAAAAAAAAACAAAGAAAAAAAATAACGCGCCAGAGTTCGCGATCACACTTCGTCGTTCGTCTCGTTTTCTATCATTATCCGTAAGCCATATACGAATAAAGCGATAAAACGCGACGATTTCGCTTATGTTACTTTCTTTTTTTTTTTTTCCTCTTTTTCTTTTCTGTTTCAATCTGTGTTCCGATATAACGAGTATACAAATTCGAACGGACTTATTTTTTTTTTCCTTTTTGTGTCGATAAACGGGTTGTTTACAATCATAAGAGATTTGTTGTACACGTCTGTATGTGTATCTGCTGTGTACATATATATATATATATATATATATATATATATATGCGTGTGAGTGTATTTCTGGTGTATACGTGTATGCACATTGTAGCGATTCAGCTAGATAAGTTTCATTTTTTGTTCTTCTCGCAAAGACGAGTAATCAAAGGATATTATATATCTCTTTGATCGTCGAGTTACGAAAAAGGAAGAGTTAGTTACACGGAAGTTTCAGTGTGCCTATTTATCTGTACCATTAGTTCGACAATACCATCTCGCTCTTTCATTCTCTCTCTCTCTCTCTCTCTCTCTCTCTCTCTCTCTCTTTCTCCCTCTCTCTCTCTCTCTCTCTCTCTCTCTCTCTCTCCCTCTCCCAATAACGTTCGATGCAATTGTTTGTAACAGTTGTGTTTTCTTTTCATTTCTTTCTCGATCCTTTCTATTTTGTATTTTGTTTGTTTGTTAATTTTCTATTTTTTTTTACTATTGTATCGTTTTGTTCTTCATACATTTATTTCGTCTAATCGATGCACACTCCTTCGGACACATCAATGTATGTATAATATCCATTATTACATATTACCCGTCCGATGGGACGACAACTTTCGCAAATGTGTGTGGCACTCGCGTGACAAAATGAATCAGCTGATCGGCGTTAATTTTTAAACGGAATGAATAACTTATTCGGAAATCGACTTAATCGGGATAACGTACATACATGGGTTTTTTTTTTTTTTTTACTTCTTTCTTTTTTTCTAATTTTCTTTTGTCGTTTGATCGATGATGTGTGATATTTCTATAGTTGGTCCACCAATCAGAAAAAATGGCGTTTACCGAAGGCGCGATCTTTTCTTCTTATATAGTTTCGATTAATTAAGAACGGGAGGCTTTTTCCTTTCCTTTTCTTTTCTTTCTTTCTTTCTTTCTTTCTTTCTTTCTTTCTTTTTTTTGTCTACAATATGGAAGAAAATCGGATACTATTCGTAAGATATTCGTTGATACATCTAAAAGAGTGCAAAACGTTCGAATATCCTTACTTTTTACGGAGAGCGAAAGTGATCAACCATTATTATTAATATTATTTTTTTTGCCTTTTTCTTTTAATTCTTTTTTTCCCTTTTTTTTCTTTTTTTTTCTATTAAATGTTAGAGTTCGTTCGTTTGCGGAAAGAGCGCGAGATCCGCTTTTAGAAATTACACGATTTTTTTTTACCTTCCTCGTTATCTCTTTTCCCCCCTCCCCCTCTCTCTTTTGCCCTCTTCCTTCCTTATTCCTTCCCTCTTTTAATATTTTTTTCTCTTAAAAGCTACCGTATAATAAATTATCATCGACAGACAGTAGCGATATCCTTTTTTTTACCACTTCTATTTTTCATTTTTCTCATTAAATCATGCAATCTCTTCCTCGTTTTTGCGATAAATTTAAAAACTTTCGTAACAATTAATGTATACTTAAGGTTTCGTTAATATTAATTATGGCACAATATAAATATTATATTTAAAGTCTTTTTGAAGACATAATAAAAATAAATCTAAGTAGTCTTTCATCTATATTCGACTTTTTTTCACTTTTTCGCTTATGTTTTTTTTTTTATTAATTTTTTTTTTTTTGTTATTTCTTTTCTTTTTTTTTCTTTTTTATCAATATCTTGTAATTACATTCCTAAGCCTTTCGATTCGAATATGCATCCCTTCGTTTCTCTCCTTTTTTTTCCATTTTTGCCCGCGGCTCTCAACTATGACACTCTCTCTCTCTCTCTCTCTCTCTCTCTCTCTCTCTCTTTCTCACTCTCTCTCCCCCCTCTAAACCCTTGGAAATTGATTTCTTCATTTTCTACTTTTTTCTTTCTCTCTCTCTCTCTCTCTCTCTCCCTCTCTCTCTCTCTCTCTCTCTCTCTCTCTCTCTCTCTCTCTCTCTCTCTCTCTCTCTCTCTCTCTCTCTCTCTCTTTTATATATATTCACACCGAAGAGTTTTCATACCGAGAACAATAAATTCTTAACGTTCTTAGACCCTCGTGGTTCTACGTACCTTGGAAGTCTAAGTGCAATTACGTACTGTCACAACTTTATTTATGAGATCATTGATATATTTTAAGTGCAACGCCGAAAGTGGATCGAGCAAAAAAGAAATGAAGCGAGACGTGAGAGTGGAATAATTACAATAATATTAATAAGTAAAAGTGTCGCGCGTTCTTCTGTCGTATCGCTTAAAGATATCTGAAAAGTTAGTAACATATTTTCCAAGGTGGCCGCCAGCCGGGTCAAAGAAGTTTTTAACAATTTCTCGATGCTCTTTGGTAAGTCAATATCACATGAACAAGAAAACTTTAAACCAATCAAAAAACAATCTAATCAGTCGATTTTCCTAACGATAGGAATTAAAAAATTGCGAAAACAAGTAAAAATAAATTTGATTCCTTAATTAAAAACTGACATTTAAAAATTATCAAAATCAGCCTTTTCGAAAGTAAATTCGCGTATCAAAGTATTTTTATCTTCTTTTTTCTTTTTTTTTCACAGCTCTCTCTCTCTCTCTCTCTCTCTCTCTCTCTCTCTCTCCCTCTCTCTCTTTCTCTCTCTCTCTCTCTCTCTCTCTCTCTCTCTCTCTCTCTCTCTCTCTCTCTCTCTTTCCTTCTTTCTCTCTATAAGAAATTATCTTGAGCTCTTCAGCTGCCGCATCGAATATGCAATATGTATGTATATGTATGTAATATCTTCATCGTACGAGAAGAGAGTGATAGTCATAATAAATTACGCTCGTACGATAATTATTATGTTTTAGCTTTTTCTTCGGCATCGACGAGCAGCATCGATCGTTGTTAAATGAAAGCTACAATGCACAAAATTGAATAAAGATTCTCTACGTACTTATATTTGAAAAAGAATTTTTTCGTTTGTCTCTCTCTCTCTCTCTCTCTCTCTCTTTCTTAAAAACGAAAGTTTCGCACACTCCGAAAAAAACATGTTCTTTCTCTCTTTAACGAGACACGAAAAAAAAAAAGAAAAGATTGCGTACACAATAGAAAAAGCTCTGAGTTTAACAGCGGAACACAGAGAATTTTCCCCATTTCTTTTCGGCGGACGAGCAACGAAACTAAGTCACTCGCCATTTTATATTATTTTTCTTACAATAAACGAGCATTTTGCTTTAGCGCAGCCCTAACTAAACGTTTCACTTTCACGTACATATATCGCATCTCGCACTATTCGCTTACAAATACTCCTTTGATCTTTACAACGGAGATACCACCTTTCTCTTATCTATACATATATATATATAATATATATATATATATACATACATATATATATAATATATATATATATACATACATATATATATATAATATATATATATATACATACATATATATATATAATATATATATATATATATACATATATATTAATATGTACACGCATATACGATATAGAATGCAAATAAAAATAGATAGTTTAAAATATTTTGCTTTTCGCTTTTCTTCTTCTCTATCCCTTTTCCAGCGCGCACCTTACAATGTAAGAGACGAAAGTTCATGCATCAAGATTCG
Source organism: Dolichovespula media (assembly GCA_911387685.1). Classification (NCBI taxonomy): domain Eukaryota; kingdom Metazoa; phylum Arthropoda; class Insecta; order Hymenoptera; family Vespidae; genus Dolichovespula; species Dolichovespula media. The sequence continues at coordinate 3,219,585 of OU426858.1, forward strand.
AAGATCATTTTTCTTTCTTTCTTTCTTTCTTTCTTTCTATTTCTTTTCTTTTTTTTTTTTTACTTTTTTTTTTCTTTTCCTTTCTTTTCTTTTGTTGTTTCCCCCTACAATATTTATATAATAATATTCTTTTTTTTTTTGTGTGTTATTTCTTTTAAACCCTATATCGATTAAAAGTAATAATAATATTGGTAATATTCGTTCCTCGATAAAAGATATGCCGTGTAAAAGACTTAAAGTTTTCTTATCGTTTGGAAGGTGTTGGCACGTCAGAAAAAGATTTTGTCACTTCCTTCTCATTTATTCCTTTCTTTTCTTTTTTCTTTTTTTTTTTTTTCTTTTTTTTCTTTTTCGTTAATTTTCACTTTTCACTTTCCTAAATTTAATACCGTATTAACACATACTCGATCAAGTACCCTGGAGAGATATGTTATATCCTATAAGACTGCACCAATTCTAATATTCGCACGAGCGATGGTTGATTATCCGTCCCACCTTAATCTTCTCCTAATTGATAAATGTAACAAAGAAAGAAGATAAAGAAAGACTTTGGTTTCGATTGATAGATAGAGAATAAACGACGAAAATAAAAAAAAATAAAAATAAAGAAAAAAAAACAAAAAAATAAGAAAGACGAATTATAACAGACAGTCAAATTCACTTTGGCATCGTACCGATCATACATCATCTCTGGGCCGAGACTCTAGTCTTATTTTTTTTTTCTTTTTCTCCCCCCCCCCCTTTCTCTCTCTCTCTCTCTCTCTCTCTCTCTCTCTCTCTCTCTTTCTCTTTAGCGCGTCTTTACAGCAAGTATATAAACTTTCTACTTACGATGAAATATTCTAATAGTCACAATAAATTTCGCTTTCAATTATCTACAAATTAGCTTAATTTATACTTTTTCCTTTTCACAATTGGGACGAATCATCTTGATATTTTGAACGTCGCCTCGACCATCGCTCTGCGCCTAACAAAAATTTTCAAAAGTAAAGGGGAAAAAATATTTAAAAAAAATTACGACCAAAAAAAAAACCCTCTCGATATAGTCTCATCTCGGCTTTTACAATAATTTTTACACGACACTGAACATCGACGTAATTCCGTATACATCTTTTTTTTTTTTCTTTTTACTAACACCCCCTCCACTTCCCGCCCCACCATCCTCTCTCCTCACACAGTTTCATATAACTCTACTATCCTTTTTCTAATATATATCAACCGAAGAACATCACAGAATTTCCCGATATTAATAACCAATTATAATATTGATCTTATATACTTTTTCCTTATATAAATAATACACCGGCAACCATAATGTGGAATCAATACGTGAGACACATATTTTTCGCTCGTTCTCTCTCTTTCTCTTTCTCTCTCTCTCTCTCTCTCTCTCTCTCTCTCTCTGTCTAACCATTTTCCTTTTAACGTTTTTACCGTGCAATGATAATTAAAATCGATTTTCATCTTCCTCCGATATCACAGAATCTCAAGAGTTCCCAGAATGACTAGGTTCATTTTCACTAATAAATTTCGTGCTTCTTTTGTCGCAGGTTCGAGTTCGAAATTGGCCTTCTTTTTCTTTCTTTTCTTTTTTTTTTTTTTTTTATCCTTTTTTCGTTTCTCTCCGAAAAAACAAATAATATACGACAACGCAGAACAAAAGGAATGATAGAAGGAAGAGTTAAAAACAAAGGAAAAATAATGAAAAAAAAAAATAAATAAATAAATGAACGAAAAAAGAATTTTAAAAAGATAAAAAGAAAAAAAAAAGAAAAGAAAAGAAAAGAAGAACAGAAAAGTAAATTTAAAGATACGACGTCTAAGCCTTTCACCGCTTTTATCCACATTATGCTTTGACCATGCGCTAAGGAGATTTTATCTCTAAAATGTATACACCAAATTTTTTGTTTAAAAATCGCTTTGAAGAATCGCCTAAAATCTAAAATCGTATATATCCACGGTATACTTCACATTTCAAAGATATGTTTGAAAAATTCGTTCTTACTCGTAAAACTTGCTCTTATGCAATCGTCATTAAACTCGAGAAGACGAAACTCTATTCTACCTATTTCACCATCTCCACTCAAACGTCCCCGGTTGGCTACAGAACCTAAGATACACGTAGACGTAATTTCTCTTAACTTTTTTTTTTTTTTCTTCATTTTCTCGATAATTTGTACTTGCTCGTTAGTCGTAATGGCATTTTCCTCTTTATTTTTTATTCATAATTTTTTTTTAATTTTTTTTCTCTTAAGCTAAAAACATCAATTCTTTTCTTTTTTTTTTTTTTTTTTTGTTCCTATACTGAGTGTCAGACCTGAATATGTTGCGATGAACAACTTTTTAGGGATCCTTTAAACTTGTACGTTCGTTAGTATGGATGTATTTAAAGATTTCAACGACAGGGCAGTGTTTGATTGTCTCGCACTTGACTTTCCATCGAGTTTATCGTACCGCTTCCGTCCGGATAGAACTTTCCAAAAGTCATCTTCTTCGAAAGCAAATCGAAGAGGATCGTATAATCGAATCGAATCCAATTCAATCGAATCGAATCGAATCGAAATTCACGATATCGAGTAAAGAAAAAACTACGAAGGGGGGAAGAAGGAAGGAACGAATATAACAAGTCAAATATTCTTTCCGCGTCCGTCCGCGGATATATATATCATTCGCGCCGTTTTGAATCTAATGACGTCGATTCTAACGCGCCGTAACTAACGCGTAATATTGCACATTCGCCAATAAAACTCAACGATAAGATATCTGGGTGTGATAGTAAACGGATAATCGGAAAACGCGAGAGCCCTCTCACTGCCCTGCTTATTCAAACCTGCCTCTAAATAAACTTTGCTTAATTTCTTGCCTGCCTAACTGCCAGGGATCCGCGCCTTAAAGTCGAACTACTTCGTTTTTATAAAACCTGAACAAGAGAATAATATTATCGTTATCAATATTACCGTACGAATATAATATGTGTATGTGTGTATATATACAGCTCAAAATATCATTTTTAAAGAGCTAAAAATATAGTCTGTAATTTGCACGCGCGACGGACCTGTACACACGTTTTTAAAAGCCCATACATATACTTGACAAGTCTCCTGCCACTTTTTTTCCTCCCCGAAACAAGCCCATCCCATCATTCTATACAATCTACCCTCGAAACCACTCTCTCACTCTCTCTCTCTCTCTCCCTCTCCAATAGACTCGCCGATAATCGAATCCTTCATTTTAGGCCTAAGATCGTCGCGATCCCGTTGCCAAGGCTACTTTCTCACGGCTTTCAATGTATACGTTGATAATGTATTTACCTTATATACGTTGTACACGCGTGTACATACACACTCTATAGCATATATCTATACATTTAGACATAATAATACACGAGCTCGATATTAATTTCCTCGCGACACGCTCTCTTCGCTCTCCACATTAGCCTTCGATCATCCCCTCTCTCTTATCCTTTTCGCAAAAGTCGAAGACGCAAGATTTTTCGCGCCATTGCGCTTCTCTTATCATTCTATATACAACATAACGTCTTCGTCTTTCACTCTTTCTCACTCTCTCTCTCTCTCTCTCTCTCTCTCTCTCTCTCTCTCTCTCTCTCTCTCACTCTCTCTCTCTCTCCCTCTCACACACATACATTCTCATTCTTTCTTTTTTTACTCACTTCGTTGCCCTCTCCTCTCGAGAGATCTTTCCAACGCAACGTCGAAAACGACGAATAACAAGCAGTCGTCGACGATTACGTGTGCGTTATGGATGACAACGAACGAAAGCAGAGGGTCGATATTCTAGCAGCACGTGCCTTTTTGAGATCAATTATTTGATCTCTCGCCACCGGCCGTTCTTGCCGTTGGAATGTTTCGATCGCTCTCACGAGATCTGCCTAAGGTGTCCTCTCTTTCTCTTTCTTTCTCGATGAAATATATATATATATATATATATATATATATATATATATATATATATTTATACATAAAAAAATCTAAAAAAAAAATCCCCCGAAAAAACAACAATAATAATAATAATAATAATAATAATAATAATAATAATAATAATAATAATAATAATAATAATAATAGTAATAGTAATAGTAATAGTAATAATAATAATAATAATAATAATAATAATAATAATAATAATAATAATAATAATAATAATAATAATAATAATAATAATAATAATAATAATAATAATAATAAGAATAAGAATAAGAATAAGAAAAATAAGAAGAAGATGAAGAAGAAGAAGAAGAAGAAGAAGGAGAAAACAAAGAGCAGACGGGGAGACTCCAATATAAAGTTTTTCATCAGTCGATTCTTCGTTCTTCTTTGGATCGGTCGCAGTCTTCAGGATGGAGAAAAGTTGGAGAAGAGAAGGGTGAGGGAAAGGAAAAGTTTGGGGGTGAGAGAAGCGATCTCGTAGGAGGTGGTACGGCACGTTGTCGGTGGTGATGACGGTGATGATGATGACGATGATGGCGATGATGATGATGATGATGATGATAACGGTGGTGATGATGGTGATGATAATAATGATGCTGATAATGATACCGATGGGGCGAGGAGATAAGGGCTTGAGGAGGGACGGGAAGGACAAGCGGAATGGCCGTAGAATTAGAAATAGGATTAGAAGAAGAAGAAGAAGAATAATAAGAAGAAGTTGGATGATAAGTTGGTGGATGAGGAGGGAGAGAATGTGAAGGGATATGAGAGGGGTAAGAAGTTTCGGGTTGCGATAGAGGGGTGAGGAGCCGGCGCGAGGAGACACGAGCCTGCTGATCTACGTTCGGCCGCTCTCATTGCGGCTGTTGCTGCAATTGTTGTTGAGCCTGTTGCTGCATGCTACCGAGCACGTTCTTCATGGCCGATGTCTTGAGGAGCCTCTTCAGCATACCGCTCGAGCCACGATGCTGAAGGCTCTTGTGCGTCGTTAATGAATTCTTCGTGCGATATCGACGATTGCAAAACTCGCAGACGAAGAGCGTGTCCGACTGCTCGTGCTTGTCTTGGAAGTGACGCTTCAGGGAGTAGTAGCAGGAGAAGGTGCGACGGCAGTACGGGCATTCCTGAGGCTCATTGATACCGCCCGCTGTCGGCGGTGGTATCCGGTACATGGCAGAGGGAAGCGTCGTCGCTGCCGGATGCATCCCATTGCCCGTACCTGCAAAATCGTCCGCAATCGTATTAACATTCACCAATCAGATTATAAACATAGAGAGAATATATCTGGTTTCGTTTATTTTTTTTTTTTTTTATTTATTTATTTATTTATTTATTTATTTTTTTTTTTTTTTTTAATTATCATCACTATTATCTTTCCCTTCGACCTTCTTTTCTTTTTCCTTTCGACCATTTGATTTGTTTTCCTTTTTTTTCCTTTTTTTTTTCTTTCTCTTTTTTTTTTTTTTTTTTTTTTTTTTTTTAATTTTTTTTCCTCACCTTTTGCATACGACAGAGGCCAGGAATACCTTTTCTATTATCATTTCTTTCCATTTACATCTGTTTTGAATTTTTCTAGTTTCTCAATGCTTAAGTTCGTTTCACTTTTCTCTTTTTTCTTTTTTTTTTTTTTTTTTTTTTTTTTTTTTTCTATTCCTTTCCTCTCTACGAGATCCGTTTCTACCGAACGTTCGATAAATTGAGAGAGAAAGAAAGAGATAGATAGAGAGATAGAGAGAGAGAGAGAGAGAGAGAGAGAGAGAGAGAGAAAGAGAGAAAAAGGATAACTCTCGAACGTTCGATAGAATTTGGATATGTCATTCTTTGATAGGAACCATCTCTCGAAACGACCACACCTCGGCTTCGGTCCATGATTCTCAAGGTTAATCGACTAAGCTACCATAAATGTTATTAGTCGTGCGTGTCTTCGTTATTAGTCGAGCTTGATAAGATTTAAAAGGACCTTAACCACCATGCGAGAAGCTAGATTCTTTTCTTTAACGAAAGCTTCTTTTATGTAGATTAATGTAGGTAAGTTATATTTTATGATGCATGCCAAAAAAAAAAAAAAAAAAGAGAGCTTTCGATCGCGACGGACGATCGTAAGTCGAAGAACGCTAGATATCTTTATGACGGTGTTGTGAGAAAGAAAATAAGAGAATAAAAAGAAAAAAAAAAGAAAAAAAAGAAAAAGAAAAAAGAAACAGAAAAATACACCAGTGAGAAAAAAGGAAAAGAGAAAAATAAAAAATAAACGATAAAACTGTTCTCCTCCTGAATATGAGACATTTCGAAAGGTGATTCTTACGCATGAGTTGCGAGACGAGCTTAATGCGATTATGATAGAAGCGTGACAGAGTATGTAATTAATGCAGGTACATATCACGTGATGACGTAGTCATGCAAAAATGAAAGAGAAGAAAAAAAGAGAAAAGAAGGGAAAAAGAAAAACGGAGAACAAAACGAAACAAATCGAACGATCGCTTCGCCCTGTGGAGGTTACTAAAAAAAAAAGAAAAAAAAAATAAAAGGATAAAAAGAAAGAGAGAGAGAGAGAGAGAAAAAAAGAAAATAGAAAACGTGCCTTAATAACGCGTAGAAAAGCGTTAAGGCGCGCCGTTGCAAAAAAAAAAAAAAAAATATCTACGTTTAACACCAAATGCAAAAGATTTTCGACGATCCTCCAAATATCCCAGGATCTTTCTTTTGCACTTTATATAAAAGGAAAATAAGATAATAATACAGTGGAGGGGCATGCAAACGACATCGAAAGAAGGGAACACCGAAAAAGCCCAACGCGAAGGACTCGGACTTCGTAGAAGATGATAAAAGAAAACGATATGAGAGAATATATCGTGAAAGGAGAACGGGAAAGGGAGGGGAAGCTAAAGGAAGAAAAAAAGAAAAAGAAAAAAGAGAGTAAAAGGAAAAAGCGAAGAAAAGAAAGGAGGGAGGGGGGGGGAAGAGAAAAAAAAAAGGAGAGGAAGATATCGAAAGCGCAAACACATCGAAGCCACAAATAAGAAAAGTAACGGACGAGTAAAACGGGTTTCGAGACACAAGACATTAAAAATAACAAAAGAAATAATAAAAGAGTGAGAAGGAGACAGAGGGAAGAGAGAGAGAGAGAAGAGAAAGAGAAAGAGAAAGAGAAAGAGAGAGAGAGAGAGAAAAGGAATGGAGGGCAGGGTTGTTAGTTGGAAGCGAAGGAAGACCGCTTTTATCTTTTACGAAGGTGGCCTAAAAAAATGTAGGAAGGAGTAACGACAGTGTTTAGCAGTGGAGACGTTCAGCTTTATTAACGACTTTTTCCTTGGCCGATTTCGTTCGGTTCCACCTTCTTCTTCTTCTTCTTCCTCTTCTTCCTCTTCCTCTTCTTCTTCTTCCTCTTCTTCTTCCTCTTCCTCTTCTTCTTCTTCTTCTTATTTTCCCTTCTCTTTATACTTCTTCACCTACTTTCGTTCTTTCGAAGGAGTGGAGACGAACGACGTTACCAACGACGTTACTCGTGTCATTGAAAAAGGGGGATATTATAACGGGGCCTGGTAATACCGGAAGAAGAAGAAGAAGAAGAAGAAGAAGAAGAAGAAGAGAGAGAAAGAAAGAAAATCGAATAGCGTCTACTCGTAGGGAGACCAAATGGAGAACGAAGGACGGCCAAGTAGAAGAAGAATAAGAATAAGAAGAACGAAGGAGGAAAAGGTTGGAAGATGAGGAATGAGTCGTCGAGAGAAGAGAGGTTTTGCATTGATAAAGAGAGAAAAAGAGAAAACGAGAGAGAGAGAGAGAGAGAGAGAGAGGTGGAAAAGAGAAGACTATGTGCTTCGCGCCACGTGGGAGTCGAGACCGGTTTCTCTCCGGCATGCACTTCCTGGTAAAGAGGGCTCGAATCGTTGAAAAGGAACGACGAACGCGCGAGCCGAGGTCGTATCAAATCGAGAAGGTCTACTAGCGTGTCTCTTTTTTCTTCTTTCTTTCTTTCTTTCTTTCTTTCTTTCTTTCTTTTTATTTCCCTCCTAGCAAAAAGTAAATAAATAAAAAAAAAAAAAAAGAAGAAAAACAAAGAAAGAAAGAAAGAAAGAGAGAAAATAAAGAGAGAGGTGGGGGGAAATAAAAAAGGAAAAAGAGCAAATTCAAAAAGTGTCGAAGTTAAAAAGGAAAGAAACGAGAAGAGAGAGAGAGAGAGAGAGAGAGAGAGAGAGAGAGAATAAGTAAAATGGGTTTATGGTAAATATAACGTGAGTGTATGTATATATGTGATCTGTGTGATCTGTGTGTGAGAAAAGAAAGAAAAAAAAAGAGAGAAAGAGAAAGAGAGAGAGAGAGAGAGAGAGAGAGAGAGAGAGAGAGAGAGAAGAGAGATAAAAAAAAAGAAAGAGAAAAAGAAAAAGGAATAGAGAGAAAGAGAAAGAGAGATCTGTGTGAAGTTTTGAGAGAACCAATAACGCACGTGCGTGTCCCTACCTTATCTAAACCTTCAAAACAACTTAATGTCAATGTCGCCGGGTTTGCTCTTATGATAGGTATAGATATGGGTCATCAGGGAGTTACGCGAACAGTAGACTCGTTCGCAGATGACGCATCTGAACTCCTCCTGTCGCTCGGCGTGCTTGTCGGCGACGTGGCGTTTCAGGGATGCCTTGCTGCACAGCACCTTGCCGCACAGCTGGCAGGTGAACAGCTTCTTCGCCGACTGGGTGTTCAGAGAGTTGAAGGTCAGCCCCGGCGGCATAGAGGCGAGCACTGAAACACAACAATGCACCTCATGCACTAGCAACCCCCACACTTATTACCCTACCACCCTCTGAGCAACCGAGCGCGTTCTTGTTCTTGTTGTTATTGTTCTTGTTCTTGTTCCTGTTCTTGTCGTTGTTGTTGTTGTTGTTGTAATTATTATTATTGTTGTCGTCGTTGTTGTTGTTATTGTTGTTGTTGTTGTAGCTGTAGTCGTAGTTGTTATTGTCGGTTGTCGTAGATGTTATTATTACTCTTTTCTTTTCTTTTCTTTTTTTATTTTTTATTTTTTATTTTTTATTTTTTTTTTCTCTTCCTTCCCTTTCCCTTTCTTTTTCTCTTTACTCATTCTAAGAGCGAGCAAGAACGAAAGACAAAAGAAGACTGATTAGGTACGACATATAAGAAACGACGATTTCGAACGGCGAATATAAAAAAAAAAAAGAAAAGAAAAAAAAGAAAAAAAAGAAAAAAGAATACAACGAACGACCTTCCGTCTCTCTTCGTCCATCTTCAATCTATATGTGTATGTATTATAACGTAAATATACGGGTAAATACTACGCACGCGCTTGCACGCTCTACCTCCTAACATCTATATAATTCATACGTTATGTGCACCATATACTCGTATATACGATTTCATTCTTACTATACGCGTGATTAAAATTTTCCTTTCGTAACACGTTTTACTTCGTGATCGATAGTTCTTCCGATTCGCGACGCGATCAGTGTCTTCGAGGATGCCCAGGGGAAAAGGGAATAGTAGTTGATGGAAAATAGAAAGAGAGAGAGAGAGAGAGAGAGAGAGAGAGAGAGAGAGAGAGAGAGAGAATTGCGGCTCGTTGGAATAGGCAAGACAGTATCGAGGCAGTTAGTAGATAAAGATTGCTATTGGTCAGACTATAACTTTTCTATGACGACGGATCCTCGTCGTTCACCGATACCAACCAACCAAGGAACCTTGGGAATACGAGCCCGTTCTCTCTTGAAATGAAAGAAAGTAAGAAACGATTATAGCTAAAGAAAAGATTATTTTCAAAGGGAGCCTCTCTCTCTCTCTCTCTCTCTCTCTCTCTCTCTCTCTCTCTCTCTCTCTCTCTCTCTCTCTCTCTCTCTATCTATCTATCTCTATCTCTATCTCTCTCTCCGTGTAGGTCGTTTGTGTTACTAAAGTCGTTCCATCTTGAAAAGGAACGCGATTTAACCGAGGAAAATTTCCTGTCCTCCATTCAATTCCTCCTCTCTCTCTCTCTCTCTCTCTCTTTTTCTTTTTCTTTTTTTTTCCTTCCTTTTTTTCTTCACCCTTTACCGTGCGATTATCGTAACGAGGCCTGAGACTCGAAAATGGCAGAGAGAGTCAGAGAGAGAGAGAGAGAGAGAGAGAGAGAGAGAGAGAGAGAGAGAGAGAAAGGGAAGAGTTTGAGCGAAGAGGAAGTAGAAAAGGAAAAAGACGTAATAGAAGAAGTAGAAGAAGAAGAAGAAGAAGAGAACGAATAAGGAGGAGAAGGAGGAGGAAAAGGAGGAGGAGGAGGAGGAGGAGAAGGATCGCTTGAAAGGGTCTTTTTCGTGCGCTTACTCCGTCTTGCTAACAAAAAGGACCGAAAGCTGGTTTTGCGGTTGGTGGGCGAGCAGCCGCCTCTCTCTTTCTAAACATCGTTTGAAAACACCTATCCTACGAATAGGAGGGATGATTGGTGTGTCGAGCGAGGGAAGTTGGGTGGATGGTTGGTCGGTGGTAGTGGTGGTGGTGGTTGGTGGTGGTGTTGTTGAAGGTTTAAGGGGTTGTTACCAGAACGTGGAAAAGCGAAGTAAGTAAAATTTCAATGGCCGATTTCTTGGGTGATCTCGCGCGACGTGAAAAGCGTCCGAATGAATGGGGTTGTTGTTCGCTTGTAAGATACGACGCGAACTATATGTATACAATTCGACGAGAGATGGGGTACGTAGAGAAATAGAAAGAAAAATAAAGGGACAGAAAGAGAAAGAGAGAGAGAGGGGGGGGAAGGAGGGAGGGTGGGGTGAGATAGTAAAAGAAGGGTAAAAGATGCGACGTATAAAAAAAAGAAGAAGATAAAAGAGAATAAAAAGAGAGAAGGGGGGATATATTCTCGAGAAGTAAAAAACATTCTAGTCTTTAAGTTCTTTCTTTCTTTTTTCTTTTTTTTTTTTTTTCGTCGTCGTCGTCGTCGTCGTCGTCGTCGTCGTCGTCGTCGTTGTCGTCGAGTTAAACGTCAATAATGTAAGAAGGCATACGTACGTACGGTTCATTTTGTATAACCAAAGTCCTCGCGTATACGCGTTCTCGTTAATTAAAAAAGATACGAGAGAGAGAGAGAGAGAGAGAGAGAGAAAATACAGCGACCGCCCTCCTGCCTATTGGTATTTCGCACTGACGACCCTCCCCGTTTATAGGGACATAATATGTACTCCAAGCGTTCTCTCCCTCTTCGAACGGCGCTCTCTTCGAGCGTTATCCTATCGTCGAAGAGATGAAGAGGGAGATAGAGAGGACAAGAGAAAGAGGGATGAAGAGAGAAAAAGGAAGGAAGGAAGGAAGGAAGGAAGGAAGGAAGGAAGGAAGGAAGGAAGGATGGATGGATGGATGGATGGAAGAAAGGAGATGCAACACGCTTCTGGTGGAAAGCGATGCGAAAGCGAAGAGAGACCGTCCCCCTAACCATTCTCGGCTCGCCTTTGGAAAATAGCTCTTTATCCAATTTCTCGAGATGTGTCTCATTAAGCTTCAGGCTAAAGAAACTCCGGCAACATCAGCGGCAGCGGCAGCAGCAACAACAGTAGCAGCAGCAGTTGCAGCAGTTGCAGCAGTAGCAGCAGTAGCAGCAGTAGCAGCAGCAGTAGCAGCAGCAGCAGCAGCAGCAGCAGCAACAGTAACAGCAACAGTAGCGGTAGGAGTGGCAGTGGCAGTAACGACGACAACGATGGCAGCACCAGTACCAGGGGTGGCACGGTTGGACGGCTGGATGGATAACAGGGATGGATATGATGGTCTCTAACTGAACGACGAACTCCTCTCTCTCTCCCTCTCTCTCTCCCTCTCTCCCTCTCTCTCTCTCTCTCTCTCTCCCTCTCTCTCTCTTTCTCTCTCTCTCTCTCTCTCTCTCAATCTACGTTACCACGTACGTACGACGCGTATTATTCACATAGATAGATCGGTGGAAAGGGAGAGGGCGGTTTTCTCCTCTATATACACATACAATTTTTTTCTTTCTTTCTTTCTTTCTTTCTTTCTTTCTTGATTATATATAAGTACGTCGAAATCTCTCTCGGTGTCCTATCTATACGTATGTTACATATATACGCACATAAACATGAATATGTGCGATATATGCGTACATGATGGAAAGAAAAAGGAAATATAATGAGAAGTATGCGAAGATAAAGAGAAAGATAAAGAGAAACAGAGAGAAATAAAGTGAACGAGCGAGCTCGGGACGATTCACAGGTAGGAATGAGAAAAAAAAACAGATAAGTATATGTATGTTTGTGTATGTGTATATATATATATATGTATGCATGTATATATATATATATATATATATACACACATTTATATATATAAATGTATAGAGAGAAAGAGAGAGAAAAAGATAGATAGATAGATAGATAGATAGATAGATAGATAGATAGATAGATAGATAGATAGAGAGAGAAAGAGATACGGAAGTCATTGGAAGAAAAGAAAGTGAGACACAGCGTTGTGCTCTACGCCCACGTTGATGTCTCGTTAAGGAAAAGAACGTAGAACACTCTTCAGTTATACTATATGTATACGTACGTGAGGCCTAACAAAAGTGAAACGACGAGAAGGAGGAAACACTGAGCATTCTGGGAGACACTTAAAGCATGCAATTCGAAGTAAACGTAATATTGTATGTATATAATAATAATTATTATTATTATCATCATTATATATATATACACACAAACATGTACAATGTTGTTGCATACATTTGTATTGTAATTATATACATTATACATAGATTTATGTATGTGTATATTATGTGTGCGTATATATATATATATATATATATATATATATATATATACATATACATATATATGCAAGTATGTACGTAAATGAGTTCGGCTAACGGCACGGCGAAATTTAAACAAAGTTTTCTCTCCTTTTACACGTGGCTCTCTCCTTCGCCGCGCCCCCACCCCGTCGACCCATCAATCTCCTAACCCGTCCACCCTCCACCCCCGGACCTTATCTCTTCCGACGCAACCCACACTCACTTTACTCGGCTCGTCTTCTTCGGCTCGCCACGAGCGATATATCGTCATTTCCTCAAGATTTTCTACGCGAGTCCCCGCGACAAAACGTATAAGATGTTGTATATAGACACCACGGGGTTTTATAATTACACGCGACGACCGGTCGTCGTTCGTCTTTTAAAATGACACAAATGAAAAGTTTCCCCTCGCGTCTTTTAAGCCCACGCGAGAAACGAAAACACGAGAATCACGTACAAGTTTTTCTCTTCCTGTTTCTCGTTGTTGCTTTTGTTGTTTGTTTTCTTTCTTTCTTTTCTTTCCTTTGTTCCTTCTGCATCCGTTTCCTTCATTAATCGGCGCGCGAAGGCGAAACGAGAGAAACGTCGTTCGTAAAAACCGCGAGCTTCGATCGATAATATAAAATATAACTACGTATCGAATTGAAATGAACGCGCCCGTTGAAAATTAGGAGAAAAGAAATGTATACGTATGTGTAAGAAAAAAAAAAATAAATAAAAGTAGAGAAAAAAATAAAAAAGGAGAGACGGTATATATATATATATATATATATATATATAAATATATATATATATATATATATATAAAAATATATAAATATATCAAGCATGGCGACTTACACAATTACCGTTTCGAAAGCACAAAATTGATCGACTTCGTCTCCATCATATTGACGTATGAACGTGAACTTTTCTCGCATAATGATAAAAAAAGAAAACCAAAATAATGATAATAATATACGTGGTATTTAATAATACTAAAAAAAAAAATATAATGAATCGCGTCAATCTCGAAAACGGATTGATCGACTTATGTATATTCTATATGTAAATAAAGAAATATATATATATATATATATATATATATATATACATATATATATTTAATTATTTATTTGTACATGTATGAAAAAGAATCAAGTTTCTTTTTTTAAGAACGAGCAAGATCCACGACATCATCGTATATGAGACATTGACAGTGACAACAAAATCATCGACCCTCTGACCGGATCGTGGCTTCGAACACTTACCTTCGACCTGGAATTAAAGAAATGTATGAAATTGACATTGTCGTTACCATTAACCCTTAATCTCCAAGCCTGAAACATATTTTTGTACTCTACGAGAAACTAATACACAAACAAATATATATATATATTTATATACATATACATATTTATCTTGATAACATACTTTAGCCACGATCCCAAGCACGGCGTAACGATCATGAAAGTGTTAAGAGGGCCAAGGGCTAAGGGTTAAGGGCTCGTGCATATAAAATACGCGAGAACACGTAAGTCAACACGAACATTATTTCGCATGCATATACGTGCACCTACGTACGTATATGTATGCGTGTCTCTAAAGATATACAATACGTACATACATATCTATCTAATATATCTCTAAGCTTTCCTGATTACTTAAACGAGGATGTGATAGGTGATTAGAAACAAATAAAAACACAAATGAATTATTAAACCAAATAGTACATTTTTCGTATTATATATATATATATAATATATATAAAAATGAAAATATATTAAAATGCATTTGACGCAGCTTAAAAATTATAATATAATATAATAATATAATAATAATAGTCATCAATAAATATATACTATAACCAGAACACCTTGGCAGATAACAAATAATAAGTAAAACACGAAAACGCTCGATTTTTCGTTTTAAATTGTACGCGAGTCGAAGTCTTTTAAAACGGAAAATATTTTTCTCAGACTTATTTCATTTTCGTTCCGATTTGTCAAAATTTTGTTCGACTTTTGACGTTTTTGTTTGTCTCTCTCTCTCTCTCTCTCTCTCTCTCTCTCTCTCTCTCTCTCTCTTTCTCTCTCTCTCTCTCTCCCTTTCTCTCTATCTCTTTCTTTCTGTCTCTTTCTCTCTGTCTCTTTCTCTCTGTCTCTTTCTCACTCTCTCTCTCTCTCTCGCTCTCTCTCTCTCTCTCTCTCTCTCTCTCTCTCTCTCTCTCTCTCTCTCTTTCTCACTCTCTCTTATCCGTCACGAAAGCTTTCAAATTCGGAACTAACGAGCACCGGTACATAAAAATCTTTCGCGGCTTCGCGTATCAATTTTCCTTTCCCCCACTCCTCCCCCCGCCCTTTGCCCTATCTTTCTATCACTCTATATACCTCTTTTACTCTCGATGCTTCGTAAACTATCTTTTAACGTGTCTTTTTTGTTCGCGCAGGTACCAATAGTATGTCTGCTCAGTAGTATCCCTGGGATCGATCGAATCGATAATTCTAATATAGCGCAGTTATGGAATTATGGCTTATGTTGTATTTTATGATTAAAAGCTATTGTACGTTGCTTGCGTGCGTATCTGTGTGTACGTTTGCGTCTTCTAGTGTCTATTATATTCGTGCGTGTATGCATGTGTGTGATCGCAATTTATTATATGCGTGTGCGTGTGCGTGCGTGCGTGTGTGTGTGTGTGTGTGTGTGTGTGTGTGTGTGCGCTGTGCTCGTTATAAAAAAAAAAAAAAGAGAAAAAGAAGACAATACTAGAAAAAAAAAAAAGATAAAGACGATACAAAAGAAATAAAATTAAAAGACAATAAAAGAGAAACCTGGAAAAAAGGGAAAAAGAGAAAAAAAAAGAACAAACAAATACGAACTTCCCTTGCTGCGCGGAAAAATAGTGCGTGTAAAATGTAATTAGGTCCTATCTTGCCTATTGTATTAGATCTACGTGAGGGTTAGGTGAGGGGTGAGGGGTGAGGGTGAGGGTGAGGGTGAGGGTAGGGGGTTTAGGATATTATAAGTAGTGAGTTACAAAAAAAGAAAAAAAAAAAAAAGAAAGAAAAAAGGAAAAGAAAGGAAATAGAAAAAAGAAAAATAACAATGAAAATGTGAAACTATTTCTGCTTAGCTTGTGCTCGCTAGCGAGCGTGTGGCTACATAAAATCGCGTATGCGTATGTAGTATGTAGTATATATGCCCGTACACGTTTCACCACAAATATAACGGATTAGTGCCCTGTGCGCTAGAAGCCTATCGATGGAAACGACAAGCGCGAACGAAAAGAAGTATCAAATATACGGTCGATCGCGTTAAGATAAGAAACGTTTAGTACGCGTGTGTGTGTGTGTGTTCGTGTGTGTATATATGTACGATCGGCCGCAAAATTTCTTCGATAATCGTAAACGTTTCGTCGTGATACTTAACGAAATGCGAATGAAAACGAACGTGACATTCTAAAATCCATTTATATCTCACCGTTTTATGTTAGCGAACGCGAACTCTGTCTCATCACTATCCGTAATTATCTCCGATCGGAGTCCTTTTCTTTCTATCTCTCTCTCTCTCTCTCTCTCTCTCTTTTTTTGTTGTTGTCGTTGCTTTATTTCCTTCATTTTTATTTATTCATTTATTTATTTATTTATTTAATTATTGATTTATTCATTCATCCATTTATTTATTTATTCATTTATTTCTATTTTCCGGTTCGTTCGAACAACTCCTACGGTACCCCCGTGCCAAGATCGTCCTAACACGTTGTTTTGCACGATCTCATTAATCTCTTTAACTTAACGATTAGATACTTTTTTAATTAACAGTTTGGTAACATCGGTTTAAAAGAGAACAAGAATATATTTAAAAAAAAAAAAAAAAAAAGGAAAAAAAAAGGAAAAAAAAAGAAAAATAAAATAAAAGAAAAGAAAAGAAAAGAAAATAAAAAGGGATTACAAATCAGTCCAATGACACACGTCGACTAATTAATTAAGCGAAGAAGACAATTCTCTCGAGAAATTCAGTCTAGACCGTGACGCGTGTCGCAGTTGACAAACGAAAAAGCGAGGAGGAGAGGCCAGGTACGTTCAGAAATGTAGCAAAGGATGAGAGAAGAGATAGTGACAAAGAAAGAAAACGTGAAAGAAGAAAATAATAAAAGGCGAGAGAGAAAAAATGAAAAAGGGGGAGGGTGGCGGAGAGGGAGGGGGAAACGAACGGTGGGTGAAAAGAAAATAAGAGAGGAAGCAAATTTAAAAAAAAAAAAAAAGAAAAGAAAAGAAAAATAATAAAAGACAAAATAAATAGACATGAAAAGGTTGGGGTGGGGAGGTAGGTGGGCGATGGTAGGCGCTTGTCGGGAGGAGAACTCGAAAAGATTCATTTTGAAGAGAAAGGCTACTAAAAAGCGTTGCCAACCCGCGACAGCGTCGATTTAACGAATTCAGTCTTTGTGATTCGAAAAGGGGCTTCGAACAAGTCCTTTTGCACTGGCCAATCGCAGTCGGAAGCACCTTTTGCCACGCGTCACCGCTTCGCGAGACGCAGAGGGCAGACGGAGAGGAGAAAGAAAAAAAGAAACATACACATACATATATATATATATATATATACATATATATGTGTGTGTGTATAAAAAAAAATAGACGAAAAAAGAAGCGGCAATAGAAAAATATTATAAAAGCAAACATCGCGGCTTATCTTATTCGAATCCAACAAACAAATTGCAATTCGAATTTCGAGTCGTTGTTGTGCATGTTTTTCTCCACTACTCTCCTCTCCTCCTCTTTCTCGCCAACCCCTCCCCCTCCCCCTTCCCCCTCCCCTCCCCCCTGCCCGCGCATACTCGCGCTACTTAACGCGAAGCAAACGTTTAAACGAACGACGAACAAAGAAAAAAAAAAAAAAAGAGTTATTAAATCAAATAAAGCTCTACTAATATACGTATAATTCGTATTAATTAAATATTCATTCAATTTATATTAATTTCATTAATAATTTATTATTCTCATAATATATATAGCGCGCCGCCGATACGCGGGTCGTTCGACGCGAAATATATTTTCGCATTATATTTGGCCATTTTTACAGTAGTCACAAATTAATTTCTTTGAATAAGCTACTAGTTTAAATATTATCAATATCAGTTCTTTCTTGCTCTGACTACTATAAAATTCTTCACTGCATATCTCATATTTTTATTTATTTACTTTTTCTCTCCTCCCCTCCCCCCACCCCACCCCCCTTCTTTCATTTTTCCTCACGTTTACTCTCATAAATTTAAAGCTTCGTTCTTCATCATTATTTTTTTTTTTTCATTATTCCGAACATTTCTCCTTCATAATATATATACATACACACATATATATGTGTGCGTGTGTATTATATATATATATATATATATATATATATATATATATATATATATATACATATATACATATACACAAACACACACACATATTTATTTATTCTTCGATTCGTTTTGTATATAAAATTGCACCGGTCGCTCTTACGTACCATCGAGTACGCAAATCCATATAAAGCGATAATTCGAGTTAGAATAGAACAGTCCGTATCTAATAAGATTTGCCGAGTGGGAATTTTCTTCTCAGTCGTTCGCGGAGGAATGAAAAGAAAATTAAAAATAAAAAAGAATAATAATAATAATAATAATAATAATAATAATAATAATAATAATAATAATAATAATAATAATAATAATAATAGTAGTAATAATAATAATAATAGTAATAATAATAATACGAGATAAAAAACGAGACGAGCGAAATAAATCGCGAACGAAAAAAAAAAACTTTAAAAAAAAAAAATAAAAAAGCGTACGTCGAAAGCACGTAACGCGCGACACCGGGCGTTCGATAGAGTGTAAGCTATTTGTTTAAACTATATCATAGCCTATCTATAAATTGTGTTCCTGTGAATCCGTATATGTCTGTTACATTGTTCATTCATGCACGGAAGCAGAGTAATGCTTGTGTAAGTACGACTTTTGTTCTATGTCCTATTATGTCTCTCTCTCTCTCTCTCTCTCTCTCTCTCTCTCTCTCTCTCTCTCTCTCTCTCTCTCTCTCTCCTCTCTCCCTTTCTCTTTCACATACACACGCACACTCAATCCCTCTTTTTTAACAGTCCCGAACTAGCATTCGATCGTGCACGGATATCCCACGTATGATCGGCATTTTAAAAAATATCGCATGCTATTACACGATAGATCATTGTTCGTTTTTCTAAAAGAGAAGAAAAAAAAAAAAACAACCATTTCCCGAAACCGCCAAATTGATATACGGTTAATCGAATACACGGTTGAATATCTAGTCTGCCTATAACGTTTTACCGTTCGGGGACATTCAAAACCTTCGTGACATCGCATCGACTCGAATAAACGAAAGAACGAGGCACGATCGAACGAGCATCGTTTAAATCTCGGGATTTAGCAGTAAGATAGGATTACAGAGAGGTCGACGAATCAGAGGTCGATTAATGAGAAGAAGACAGAGATGGAGATGGATAAAGGAAGGTGAAAGAGAAGAAAGGAGGAAGTATGATACGACGATTCGATGACTTTGTAACATCAGGAAGGCTTTGCAATCTGGCTTATCAAAGTTCTACTAAAATATAAGTATGTATATGCTATGTGTAGTCGGCTATATGTAATATACGGCTATTATTATTTTTTTAGTATACAAGTAAACCTGTTCGGTATGTTGTGGTGGATGGTGTCCCTCGTATTTTCTTTCTTTCTTTTTCTATCTATCTATCTATCTATCTATCTATCTATCTCTCTATCTATCTATCTATCTCTATCTCTATCCCTATCTCTCTATCTCTCTCTCTCTCTCTCTCTTTCTCTCTCACTCTTGATCTCCTTTACATTGTCTCACCGATAATCTTATTGTTTCCGTTTTGCCTTACGTCTCGAAAGAATCAACGAGGGGCTCGATGCGCTGGAAATATGGGGTTGGAGTGATGTTCATTGTGATGCTGACGATATGGCGGGAAGAATCGGAATAATCGGAATAAAAGACAAGGGAAAAAAAAACCAATGCAAACAAAACAAAACAAAAAAAGGACACAAAGGAAAAAAGAAGAACACCTAGAAAAGGAGTATCTCATATATATATATATATATATATATATATGCTGCGTACCGTCTGTCTGTAGAGTACTGCTGGTTAAACTGGAAAGAGGAATAAGACGAAACGATCGAGGAATTGGATGGTACATAGCAGAGAAATGCCGAAAGCCACGAAGGCAAAACACGCTCTCCTTTGAGTATTGTAAATCAGACTTACTTAGAACGGTGTCAAACGTAAAACGTCGTTTGTCCAGAAACAATAAACTCGTAAAGTCACGACATCAAACAGAACAAGAAGCACATTATTTCTAATAATTAATTAATTAATTAATTATCTTACTAATTAATTATTTAATTAATTAATAATAATAATAATAATAATAATAATAATAATAATAATAATAGTAATAATAATAATAATAATAATAATAATAATAATAATAATAATAATAATATTTGCAATCCCAACAACAGCGATCAATAAGAGCGTAATAAAATACGATGATGACAATGATTGATATTAATGATGATAATGATAGTAATAATCATAGTAATAATATTTAAGGTACTTTATGTAAAGCCCGATATAATTAATAAAAAAATGAACGCGAGTCTATGCAAGGTACCCCGTTAAAGCATCTTAATGCGGAATGAATATATTAAGATAAAATATATTATATAATTGCAATTCTCTCTCACTCTCTCTCTCTCTCTCTCTCTCTCTCTCTCTCTCTCTCTCTCTCTTTAATTCACTCACTCTCTCACTTTCTCTCTCTAACTCACTCACTCTCACACTTTCTCTCTCTCTCTCTCTCCCTCTCTCTCTCTCTCGCTCTTTCTCTTTCTTTCTCTCTCCTTCATGACGTATCGTCGCGAAGCGACCGCGAGAATCTCATAAAACGATTATTTTTTAATAAGACTAATCTATTCACGAATACCCTGACTCTTCGCTTTTTTGGCTCGCGCGCGTTTACTTTTTATTCGTTTTAAACTTTCTATCATTATATAAACGCGTCGCCGCGAGAAGAATCGCTGTAGCTCCGCGACGTTAACAAAAAAAAAAAAAAAAAAAAAAAAAATAAAAAATTAGAAAAAGAAAAAGAACTCTTTCATCCACACTTTCTTTCTTTCATTCTTTCTTTCTTTTTTTTTTTTCTTTTCCTTTTTAAACCTATTTTATCCATAATTATTCTTTCCCTACGTTAGCATCGAAACTAATAATAGTCTTGAGTCTCCTGTTTCAATTCAGTGTTCTTTTACAGTCTTCTTCATCAACGTTTAAACGTTTTTCGTTAGTTTTTTTTTTTTTTTTTTTATTTACTTGCGTGTTTTCTTTTTTAGTTTTTCTCCCCCCCCCCAACCCTAAACTTAGCTGGACGATATGGCATCTTTGACGCCTTGGAAGTTTTCTTGTTTCTTTAATTTTAATCTTAATTTTTTTTTCTTCTTCTTCTTCTTCTTCTTCTTCCTCTTTACCCTACCCTTTTACCTCTTTTCCCTTTCATTCATCTTTTTAATTATTTATTTATTTATTTCGTTTCGTTTTCTTTCGTTTTGTTCTTTGTTCCGCCCTTTAATACACGATATTATCCTAAACTAACGTAATCGACGACCGAGCGAGATCGGTTTCGCGATTAACCCTCTATAAATTTATACAACTTTAAAGTTCACACGCGCTTATATTTATAACATATGTATTATTTCGTTACGTCGTCCAAAAAAAAAAAAAAAAAAAAAATAGAAAAAATCAATCAATCGTCACTTCATACGCGTCCGAAGTTATCAATATTTTTCTTTCTTCTTCCTCTCTCTCTCTCTCTCTCTCTCTCTCTCTCTCTCTCTCTCTCTCTCTCTCTCTCTCTCTCCTCTTGCTCCTCCTCTTCTTTTCCTTATCTTTCAACGTAAATAATATACTTACGAATCGTTCACACTTTATACAACAATAAAAGATTCGAATTATAGAGGGTTAAAAATTCACGCTCGCGGCGATTCGAAAGGCAAAATGTTTCTCGATCGCACGCGTTAGCCTCGCTAACAAGAAAATACAGATAACACACAAAAGAGCAAAATATAATGTATCGACGTCCTCGATCCAATAATAATAATAATAATAATAATAATGATAATGATAATAATAATAATAATAATAATAATAATAATAAAAATAATAATAGTAATAATAATAATAATGACAATAATAATAAAAAAAAAAGTATTACTTCGATATTGTCGAAAAATGGCAGCGATTCGCCTCGTTAATACGGTGGAAGTTACCCGAGAGGACACTTAGGCCCACTACACGCAAATCTTTTCTAATAAAACGCACGGCCCCGTAAAATCGTAAAGGGCAGAAATTCGAATCTGACGAACGCGTACCGTACCCAACGAGAAACTAACTTAAAGATAGAAGAAAAGAAGAAAAATCACCGTCGCTCCCTTTCTCCCCATTATTTTAATTGACTAAAATCTCAATATTGCAATTTCTAATATTCTTACGATTGCACCGCGAATTGTAAACTGCCTTTGCCGTCGGAGTAACTTCCTTTTTTTTTTTAATTTACCGTATTCGCTCTCTCTCTCACTCTCATTCGCTCTCTCTCTCTCTCTCTCTCTCTCTCTCTCTCTCTCTCTCTCTCTCTCTCTCTCTCCACGTTTCACACTAATTCCTCCGTACTTCGTAATCCTAATCGATTCTCGCAGAGAAAAGAAAAAATGGAAAGAGAAATAAAAATTACATGCACTTCGCGATCGCATTTTGTATCGCCTACATACGGGCAAGCCGAACGAACGAAAGTATATCTTTTTTTTTTTCCTTTTTCTTTCAAAATTTTCGACCTTTCGCTTTTCCTCTACACCTCCCCGGCCTCCCCCACCTTCAAACCCAAATTGAATGATCAAAATAAAACGAATGAAGAGTTAAAATGAAAAAATACACTTATATATATATACTTTTTTTTTTCATATATATATATATATATATATATATATATATATATAATTATATAATAGAAATAAAAAGAAACAGATATAAAAAAGGAAGATGAAGAAGAAGAAGAAGAAGAAGAAGAAACAACAACGAATTAATAATTATTATAAGCCACTCATGGGCGCAGTCTCAATCGTTTCTTTTAATAGCTCACTAATTGCACGTTATCGTAAAATAGAACTCACGAGAGTATATAGAACACCATTCGAATCGTTCGAAATGGAAATATTTTCTTATCTTTTCTTTCCTTTTTGTTGTCTTGTTCTTTTCCCCGAAATAGAATTAAACGCTCGTTAAATACAATTAGGAATGTAATTACGAGAACGGTGGTTAGTTAGCGCAACGCGCGCGCCTAAATCGCCCGGCTCGTTGCAAGTCGAAAACGAAATTCGCGAGAGGTGTTTCTATTTTTTTTCTTTTTTCTTTTCTCTCCTCTTCTTTCGCGGAAGCGTCCAACGTTTAATTCCTCTCTCTTGATCTCTTCCTATTCTTTTATTTTTCTTTTTCTTTAACCCTTATCCCTTTCTCTTTCCCCTCTTTTCTTTTTCCGTTTCGCCCCACCCCCCTTGCTACTCTTCTCCTTTTCCGCATCGCTCCTTTTTCTTCTTTTCT
>OU426858.1:3247968-3262968 GCA_911387685.1 Dolichovespula media
TCCCTTCCCTCTCTTCCCTGCCCCAACCCGTCCACGAGCATCCTTCGCACGAAACGCAACCTCGACTGAAACTTGAATTTATTAAAAAGACAGAGAACAAGCGCGTTAGCCAAATGTCGGAATAAATAACAATCGATCGATGGAAATTAATTATAACGCCAAACGGAGATCCAAAGGAAGGAGAGGAAAAAAAGAAGTTTATATTTTAATTAATCTTTCGTATCTAAAATTCAGATTCTAGGAATCTGTTAACGACAACAAATCCGATCGAAGTACTGACAGAGACAAATTTCTCGCCTGCATACTGGTGTCGAATAATGACAATAAAAAGAATATATAAAAAGAGAAGAAGAGGAAAAAGAAGAAAGAGAGAGAGACAACAAATAGAGAGAGAGAGAGAGAGAGAGAGAGAGAGAGAAGAAAAAAAAAGGAAGTAACACGAAGAGAAAAAAAGAGATCGAAGAAAATGGAGAGGAGGTGAAGAGGCGAGATTCGCGTACTCGAAAGAGGGATGCAACTCGCTCGTTTTCTCGGTCCTTTTCTCGCTTGCATGACGCTCATGCTCGGTCAAGGACGAGTGAGAGCGACGAAGGAGAGGGCCGTGGCAGCAGGCACAGTAACGGCAGTAGAAACGGCACTCTAGCAACGGCAGTAGCACAACGGCGATAGCAACGGCGATAAGAGAAAAAGAGACAGAGAGAGAGAGAGAGAGAGAGAGAGAGAGAGAGAAAGAGAGAGGGAACGAGAAAGAGAGAGAAAGAAAGAGAGTAAGAGAGTGAGTTCGTGAGAAGTAACGGTGAGCGTACCTACTCGAGCTCACTGCACGTGTACTACCACCGTTACCCCCCCCCCCATTCCCCATTCCACTCAACCCCAACACACCCAAACCCTTTCTTTATACGACGTCATTACACGTTGACGTGTTCCGCATATACGTGCACGCGCATTTGACTCGTCGTTTCATCCTACTGAAGTGAACTATGAATGTATATATACATGTATGTATATATGTATATATACATGTATGTATGTTTATGTTTTTCTTCTTTTTTTCAAATGTACGTGCGTACGACGTACGTACATACGTATGTTGTGTGCGTGTGTATATATATATATATATATATATGTATGTATGTATGTATGTATGTATGTATGTATGTATGTACATATTTATGTACTGATCTGGTACGTACTACACCGAGAGAAGCTATGAAAAAAAAAAAAAAGAAACCTGATTTTTTATTTTTTCTCATTCTATTTTCACGTGGTCTTGATTACGTTTCCCTTTTGTGCATACCGCGATTAGTATCATTGCTTGCGTTTTTATTTTATAGTTTATTGTATCTAGGTACTTATTGATTAGTAGTAAACAGATAATTGACATTTTGTTTATTAATTATACTTATAGTTGAGCTATAGAAATTTCAACAACGTTTGACGTCAATTGAAAAACCCTTAATATTAATTTACATTTTTACCCTCTTTTCTTTCACCCATAATTTTATATCACATTCCCTTTTCTAATCTCTCTCTCTCTCTCTCTCGCTCTCTCGCTCGCTCTCCCTCTCTCTACCACCCTCCCTCCCCCTCTTTTTCCCTCCCTATCTATCTCTATCGGTCTATAAATAAGGAAAAATTCCAAGATAAAAAGGAAACGCGAGCATATTAACACGCCTCCGCGTACACCTTTCTCCGCCCAGGAATAAAAAAAAAGGAGGGGCAGCTGTCTTTCTCTCTCTCTCTCTCTCTCTCTCTCTCTCTCTCTCTCTCTCTCTCTCTCTCTCTCTCTCTCTCTTTCTCTATTTCTCTCTTTTTCTCTCGGCGTATCAAAAATCATGTTTATTCATAAATAATGATATCAATGGTGATGATAATAATCTTCTTAATAACAATAATAATAATATTAATACTAATAATATTAATAATAATAATAATAATAATAATAATAATAATAATAATAATAATAATAATAAAATAGTAATAGCTATAAAATAATAATAATAATAATAATAATAAAATAATAATAATAATAAAAATAATAATAATAATAATAATAATTACTTCTGTAATTTTAAACATAATAATTAGAAATTGTAAATATTTAATAATAATTATAATTAAAAATAAAAATAATAATTAATCAATTAATAATAATAATAATAATAATAATAATAATAATAATAATAATAATAATAATAATAATAATAATAATAATAATAATAATAAACATATAATAACACATCGAGAATGTTTCTGCGCGAATACAATTCAATACGCTTAACCCGGACCACCAAAGGAAAAAGACTAATAGAGATTATAACAAAAAAAATAGAGTAAAAGAGAAACAAACAAAAATTATAAAATTTTCCTATTTACATATTTCAAACAATTGAATGAATACGCGTTTACGTTCGACGTAATTCGTGAGTATCTACCAAAAAGAACGAGAGGTGAAAATTGAATATTCACATTCACTTTGTTTTGTTACCGTTTTGTTTTTTTTCCCTTGTCGTTATCACAATTTGTCGTTTTTCCCGTCTGAATTAATCGAAATCCACCGTCGACGAGCGATCACGATAAATGTATAAACAAACGAAATGTACGGGGGAGGAGGGAGGGGTTGTGCGCGGAAAAAAAAGGGGGGAAAAAATAAAACAAGAAAACGAAGCATATAAAATCATTATCAATAAATTACCACTCTATTAATCTTAACAAGGTAAAAGGGATTTCTTTTTATCAAAAACGGGAAAACAACCAACAATCGCTTTGAATCGAGACGAAGGATATTTGTGAGAATTAAAAAAAAAAAAAAAAAAAAGAAAGAAAAAGAAAAAGAAAAAGACAAAGAAATATTCGCGGCATAAAATATTTAACGCAGATACGTTTCCTCTACGTATTTAATAGCTATTAATCTCGTAAACGAAGACAAACTTACTACTTTCCATATCGATCGGGCTATTTCAAGATTCATGTTAACGATCGAGATCTCGCAATTTGTACGATGTATCGCGCGTATGAAAGACGAGCGAGTATATATCGATAAACGTCATCATATGTATCTATGTCTGTATGTCTTCTTCTTCTATGTATGTACATACGTATGTAAATGCGTATGTATGTATGTATGTATGCATGCATGTATGTATGTATGTATGTATGTATGTATGTATGCATGTATATATGTATGTATGTATGTATGTATGTATGCATTTGTGTACGTATATATGTATATCCAAAGGAGATAAATAAAGCTCGGCGTACCGTAACGACGATTATTATCCGTCGACAAAGAACGAATCCTTCCGTACACGCGATTGCGATAGAAAAAAAAAGAAAAAAGGAAGAAATGAGTGGAGGGAAAAAAAAGTAAGAACAAAATTGCGGATACGGCTCATGAAATTCTAACGTCGCGATAAAACCACGCAAGGTATCACCTCGAATCTTCCAATTACGAGGAAACATGGTCCTGGCGAAAGGGGAGATATAAAGAAGAAAAAAAAAAAAAGAAAGAAAAGAAAAAAGAAAAAAAATAAGGTGAAAAAAAGACAACAAAAGAAAATGGAACGAAAGAAAAGAGATAAGGGTTTTACAATATATCGTCCGAAGAGGGGGAAGAGGGGGCGGGGGCGGGGGCGGGGGCGAGGGCGGTATATAACGAGAAAGATTCGTAACGAATTAATAGTAATAAAACATTGCACGAGTACGCTTTTCGAGAGCGTCGATAGATGAAGAAATATGCGTGTATGTATCTCTATGTACGTCCAAACGAAAGAAGTCGCTCCTTCCTTCTTTTCATTTTTTTTTGTTTTTTCTTTTTTTTTCAACAAGAGTTTATCGACAAAACTTTTCGAAAATCGTTGAATGCACTACAGTTTTATATATATATATATATATACGTATTAGGTACGTACGTTAACTATAAATCTTTATTATATATATATATATATATATATCTTTTATTATTTATATATATATATATATATATATATATATGTTTGTGTATGTATGTATATAAATGTGTATATATATTTATATTTATATATATATATATTCCTTTGTACTGTGACTTGTCACGTGACTTATCAGAGAAGGACGATCGGATAAACGCGTCCACGTTTCTCAGTTTCGTCTACGCGATTAAAAAAATAACAACTAATATCTATTCGCAGCCATCGGGGGGTATTTTTTGAAAATACGCCGAAGGTGGGGGGGGGGAGGTGGAGTTGAGCATCGAATTTTTCGTTTCTTCTTTTTTTGTTCTTTTCTTTTCTTTACTTTTTCCTTGTCTCTTTTTTTCCTTTTTCTTTTTCTCCTCCTCGCGATATAGCATCTCGATATATCTAAGAAATATCATATAATATACATATATCCGTCTATGTACAAAATACGATTAGAGCCGTATATCGCTCGAGATCGGTTACGATCTAATCGTTTTCCTGTGTGATACTAAAAATTAATCCAACTACCGTCTACTATCACATCGTTTCGAGCGCTCGACTATATCATCATATCTCTCACCCGAATGTAATATAGTAATACGACGCATACGTATACCCACAAAGAAACAGACTGTCGCACAAGAAACATGAGGGGGGTGGGTGGTCGTGGTTGGGTGTATGTATTTTGAGCGGGGTGGTTAGCAATTAAGTACGGACAGGGGCTTCTGAGAAGTGTCTCCCCCTCCCCCACCCATTATGTTTCGGGAACTGCGAGATTTCTCATTTCGATTAGTTTCAATAACATCGCAATATTTAAAATAGACTGTCTTTATATCTCTCTCTCGTCTCGGTCTATCATCTATGTATTTATATCTCTTTCGTTCGCCCATTAGAGTCCTTGGAATCACTCTCGCGTTTACAAGGTAAATATATATATATATATATATGGAGGACACAAAAGGCAAAATCCTCGTGCTCGTTACGAGTGATTTTTTATTGCGTGATTACTCTGCGCGATGATTACTGCTGCTGTTGTTGCTGCTGCTGCTGCTGATGTTGTTGTTGTTGTTGTTGTTGGTGCTGTTGAGGGTGTTGTTGTTGTTGTTGCGATTGTTGAGGCTGTTGTTGGTGTCCAAAACGATCGTTGTGATCTCTCTGCTCCCTTTCCCTCTGTATCTGTTCCTCCTCCTTCCGTTGTTGCTCGTTCTTACTGTGCTGCCGATGGTAGATGCTCTTATGGTTCCTTAGGCTGTTCAGGCTGGAGTAAACCCTCTTGCAGATGTTACAGATTGGTTCCTTGCTGGGCCTCGTGTGAACGTTCTGTATGTGCCGCTTCAACCGCGTTAGGGAGGTCAGGTTTTTGTTGCAAGGCTCGCATCGAAACTCATCGGACGCGCCGCCGCTGCCGGCCCACAGACCTGGCGGCAGAACCAGACAGAGGGTTACTTTGGTTTTGTGCTCGGACGTCGGTAGCACGGTTTGGTTTTTTTTTTATTTTTTTTTTTTTTATTTTATTTTATTTTTTTTTGGGCTAGGGGAAGAAGAAGAAGAGAGACATTTTCTTTTTCGCCTTTCGCCTCTCTCTCTCTCTCTCTCTCTCTCTCTCATCTCTTTCTCTCTCCATCTTTCTCTCTCACGGTATCACGTGATCCGTGCTCTCTCTCTCTCTCTCTCTCCCTCTCCGTTCCTCGCGATTTCGTCTCGTTTCACCATTACGCGGACACCGTTTCTTACATTTGATTACTTTTGATTGATTTTAGTTTTTCGTCAATTCTTTTTTTTTTTCCTTCCCAAATGGAAATCCGTGAATGTCAGAGTCTATGCTCGCCCACGCTGTACCTTCACCCAACTAAGCCGTGCCCAAATATAGTCCTTAGTTACACTCAAACCACATAAAAACATTATGCCAGTAGGTGCTACCGCCGTAATTCGAACACATGCTCACCCTCTCTCTCTCTCTCTCTCTCTCTCTCTCTCTCTCTCTCTCTCTCTCTCTCTCTCTCTCTCTCTCTCTCTCTCTCTCTCTCTCGTTTACGGCGCGTCGTCTTGCTTTTCCATCGGAAGTGCCTCAAAACCGTATCTCAATATCATTCCTATTCATTTTTCTCGATAACTTTATCTCGAGCATCATTATCGAAATTATTTTGCTTGAACACGTGGCCTTGATAAAAGTAGACCATATTGTTAGAGCGTGACGTAAATGCGTTACGACGTTATGACGATTGGTAGTTGCAAATTGTTGTTCTCGTTCTCTCCCTTTCCTCTCTCTCTCTCTCTCTCTCTCTCTCTCTCTCACTCTCTCTCTCTCTCTCTCTCTCTCTCTCTCTCTCTCTCTCTCTCTCTCTCTCTCTCTCTTTTCTCTCGGTCGAGAGGGGGAACAAAAAATAAACGAAAAAAAAAAAAGAAAAAAAAATGAGGCACTTCCGCGTACGGAATTTGATGGACGACTCGTCTTCCGAGATCCGTGCTGCTTTTTTTTTTTATTGCTGCTGTTGTTGTGCTTGTTGTTGCTTTGGTTTTTTTTTTTTTTTGTTTAGCGCATTACAGTAGTACAGTAGTGGTAGAAAGGTACAAGCAATTCCAAGATTCCAGCGAACGATCGTGAGCGATGACGTTAGTAATTTTCCGAGCACCAGAGGATGTAATCCATGGAGATCGATGCGTATTATTTACAGCGAAATAGTAGCAGTGTAGTCTTATTGTGGGTATACGTGTGTGACTATTTACATACAGGTGTGATATAGATTATCGTCGATTTGAATGGTCTGATGTTGCGATGAAAAGAGAAACGTGGAATTCGCAGTGTGTATGTGTTTATATATATATATATATATATACACACACACACACACACATATGTATGCATGTATATATGTATATATTAATATCCTATATTTTATATGCATACGTAGAATATGTACGATATTTCTTAGCGGTGATTGGATACGTCGGATAGTTTTTCCTTACTTTCCTTATTCTTTTCTTTTTTTACTTTCCTTATCGATGGCAATAATACGCGTAAGGCGATAAGAACGATAATGTCTAAGACATGCGACATCGCATAATCTACCCTCGCTAAATGATAAGACGTAAATCTCCCCCCGTCCCTAACCCCTCCACCCACCCGCTCCACTCACACCCAACGTCGTTCGATTGGTTAATTAGTGAGACGTCCTTATATCCATTTTCAAATGCATTTTATTTCATCATTGATTAACGACGCTTACACCGTGGATAGGTATACATTGCTTTGTTAACTTTAGTTAGTATACGATTTAAATAGAACAAATTAATTACCGTGATTCGATCCCCGTTATGATAACTAAACGCCAAACGTTTTTCAATCCGTTATATCTCGTTTCGAGGTATGCTTTTTTTTTTTTTTTTTTTTTTTTTTTTATTCTGAACACGGAATGCGTGAAAAAAAACATACGAACGAACCCGCAAATCCACAGGACACAAGGGCACAACCAGGGTCACCGAGAGCCATTCGAAGATTTCGAGCGCAATTTGGAGAATCGGTTTGCGTTTCACCGATTCGCGGTATTTGGAAAACAACAAACTCGCGCCTGTTACGTATGTATGTATGTATGTATTTTATCTATATATACATAGACGGGACGAGGGGGGGGAGGGGCACTTGTAAAACCAGTCAATAACAGCGTACCAATCGAGAATTCCCTTTTTCACTAAAGTTATCCTATTATATAGGAAAGGATATATATATATATATATATATATATATATATATATATATAAATGATTGTGTAATAAAGATCTCCCCTATCTATATTATCTCGAAATGTGACGAACAATGAACGAAATCTCGTACCATCGAACAATCGGTTAATTAATCATACGTATGCCAGAAGAATAGAAATGTACTGTCGTACGTTCGATAAAAAAAAAAAAAAAAAAGAGAGAGAGAGAGAGACAAAAGAAAAAGAAAAATCAATATTTGCGATAGATAATCATATTTTTCACTATACGATAATAAGAGATGGATGGAAGGTGCACCATTTCCTATCGATATGAAATTGACTGATGCGCTATTATTGACTGCCGGTCATACTGCGTAATCCGATGCAATTCTATCGAATAAATAATGTTATCTCTTTACACGTGATACCGCCCGATTAGTTCGTTCGACAGCCTGCTCAAAATCGCTAATGATCGATGTACCAAAGCTCCAGATAATATCGCAGTTAACGTTCAAGATAATAGTCGGAACTTCTCGTAATTCCGTATAAGTAAACCGATAAAACTTGATCGAGAATCGTACGAGAAACCTTTTTTTTTCTTTCTTTTTTTTTTTTCTTTTTTAATCTGGTGGCATATATCAATTTTAATACGTAGCACCCCGACGGACCTTTTTTTGCTTGCACCCCCGAAAGATATGCGTATTCTTTATGGATATATATCATCCGAATGACGTGCATTCGTTGGAAACTAAACTAATGTGTCTCAATGGTAATTCCGTTAACTCGAAAGAATACGGGGATCGGATCGCGAATACTAACAAGACGAAGTATCTAATTCCTGGAAACGGTATTTCGGCGTTCTGATACCGAATAGTCGTACGAGGTGGCGCTCAGAGACAAAAGTTGATAACCGATAAAGGTTCATGGCGCTTATCGTACGGGCAACGAGCAACGTATCCGTGGAACTCTCTCTCTCTCTCTCTCTCTCTCTCTCTCTCTCTCTCTCTCTCTCTCTCTCTCTTTCTCTCTATCTTTCTTTCAAAGCTAAAACGACAAAAGATTTATTCTGAACGTGGATTAAAAAGCTCACGTTACCATCGAGCTGCGGTAACAACGATTCGTCGATAATATACAAACTATATAAGACGAAATATTTTCATGGAATCGATTGAAAAACAAAAAAGGTAAATTGGTCTCGGTATTTTCTCGATACGATGAAGAAATGGGAAAAAAGAAAAAGGTAATAGAAAGGAAAGACGAAGGAGTTTCTTTGGTTTTTGTGGTAACTAATATATATAGAGATAGAAGAAGAAAAAAAAAAAAAAAAGAAAAAGAAAGAAAAAGGAAAAAAAACGAACGGACTAGCTGCTGTGAACGGATATATATTTTAACGAGGAATAAACTTTCATTATTATAAAATTCTTAGCGAACGAGAGAACGAGGAAAACGGACGGACGGACGGACGGACGAAGAACTTTCGCGATCCGCGCGTTACACCTCCGAACCGAGATAGCCAACGTTATCGCGACGAACAAGTAAAAAATGGTCTAATATTTACAAAATAGCGAACCCAGAGAGATTTTCGACCCTAAGAGAAGATCGTGGTTCACGCGAGAAAATATTATTTCTCTATGCGATTATAGATAATGATGATATATCGTTGGATCAATATGTTAGTTCGCAGTGGATATCGTGATCTTTGCGTTCCTTCCTCGCGTGATATTGGCTCTTGTGACTGACCAGGCTGTTCCTGCTCTTGTAAATTCTCCCACACTGATCGCAGGACAACGATTGCGGTACATAGAAGTGCGTGTCCGCGAGGTGTCTCTGAAGAGACCATGCGCGAGAGAAGGTTTTCTGACAGAAGCTGCAGTAAGTGCCGCCGATCGATCGGCCCGAGAACTTAAACTCCTGCTCCGCGTTCCTTCGGGATACCTCACGGACTTTCGCTACCGGCTGAGCCGGCTCGTTGTTTCCCTGAGATAACCAACGGGGATCGCCGATCGATAGGTTGGCTACTAGTCTCTCCTGACTTGGATAACGGTTATGTTGATTATTTTGTTGTTGTTGTTGTTGTTGTTGTTGCTGTTGTTGTTGTTGCAGTTGTTGCGGTTGCTGTTGCTGCTGTTGTTGCTGTTGTAGTTGTGGTTGTTGTTGCGACTGACGATAAAGAGGATGATATTGATCGTAATGATCGTTTGTCTTATACTCGTCGTGTTCCGGCGAAAGAAGACAAGACTCGAGCTCGCTGATCTTCGGAGACAGGGGCTCCGATTTCAGGACGATCTGCACGTGATCGTTAATGCCATCTAAGAGATCGATTATCGGCAGCTGCTGGTGGTTCTCCTGGACCACCTCGCAATGATCAGAGCCTGTAATATCGCTCGATTGCCCGGATTGTTGTTGGTTCTCGCCGTTGGTGGCGGACTGCCAACCCCCGTCCTCCTCGGCGACCTCCCGGTCTGCAACCAAAGAGGAGGGGGCTGAGTCCAACCGGATGTGCCTGTCTGTCTGTCTCTATATTCCTCTCTCTTTCTCTCTTTATGCATTGATATATATATATATATATATTTATATATATATATATATATATATATATATATATATATATATACACACATATATATAAAACGCGTAACTGCGTGTACGTGTATGTTCATCGCGTATGTCCGCATCGATGGAATCATTTAGAACGGAAATAAAAGCGATGTCCTATTAACGCTCTTTCCTCTTCTACATCCACCCCCCTCCCCTCGTTATAAACCCCGTACCCCCCGCAGCCTCCACCGCACCGCCCGCACCCTCTGTCTAAATCATCTCATCCGTACAAATAGTAGATGAAACTCGACGCGTGAAATGCGATCGAGTGTACGAGAATGGTTCGGTGGATCAAAGAGCCGGGTAACGAGCGTGGTACTGGACACCAATGATCCAGGAAGTTGGTCAAGATAGAAAGAGAGAGAGAGAGAGAGAGAGAGAGAGAGAGAGAGAGAGAGAGAGAGAGAGAGAGAGAGAGAGAGAGAGGAGTGAGAGAGAAAAAGATAAAGATAGAGAGAGGGGGAGGGAGAGATAGAGAGAGAGAGAGGGAGAGAGAGAAGGAAGGAGTTGAAGGAGAAGGAGCAAAGTGGCGATAGGAGGTGGAAAGGAAAAAGAGGGAAACAGGATGGTCGTACATCCATCGCCTCATAAAAGGGCAGAATAACGTCCGCGCAGATGGGATGTCAATACAGTAACGGCAGGAGCAGGCCGACGATGGTTCTTTGCGGGGTTTTACCCGGCCGGTTACCGTGGCAACGGAACACCCCTCGACAGGCTCCTCTCCGTCGCACCCCTCGCCCCGGTACCAAGAGGAGGATATATACCTAGGATGCGTATTATTCTTAATAACCCCCGTGTGCTGTGGCGCTGTATTATGACTGATGTTGACTCTAAGCGCGCGGAGAGCTACGGCGATCGATAGGCCGCCATACGGTCGACTACGAATCCTCAACAGCAAGAGGGAGAGAAAAAAGAGGGGGAGAGAGAGAGAGAGAGAGAGAGAGAGAGAGAAATAGAGAAAGAGTGTGACGATGTTGGTGCGGAGAGAGAAATGTCGTTGGGGTAGCGAAGGGGGTGGCAACAGGGAGGAGGGCGGTTGGTTACTTAAAACACGGCTCTAGAAAAATATAAGTATCTTCTGCCTTGATTGCACGAATCTCTCTCGCGAATCGAAAAAAGAGCTCTCTCTTTCTCTTTTTCCTTCTCTCTCTCTCTCTCTCTCTCTCTCTATCTCTCTTTCTCTCTCTTTATATTACTCTTTTTTCTCTCTTTCTCTTTCTTTCTTTCTCTCTCTCTCTCTCTCTCTCATCGGAAGAAGCAAGAAGAAATCGAACTAGCGAATGTTTCGCCAAGAGAGGAAATACCAAGCGGAGTAAGTACACGCGAGATTATTTTCAAGGATTTTGATCTTTTAGGTCGGGGGAGAGAAAGGGGGGGGGTAGGAGGACACATTTTGTGGTTGCGTTATCACGAACTAACTGAGAGGGGGATAAGAAGAGTAAAACCGGTGGGAAATGCAAATCTAAAGAAAGAGAGAGAGGTCTTCCTTCTTAACGTAAAAGTAAATTTAAAAAAGATAAACACGCACGGCCATTGGGAATGCTTTTTAATGTGACTATCGCGGAAAATTACCGATGACGTAGCCATGCCCGATTGATACACGGAAGTTGTTCGCTTTTTCGTAAGATCAAAAAAAAATCCTTGATATCACACGTCGAAGAAGCACGCCTACCTAGCGTGTCCTTTCTTTTTTTTTTTTTTTTTTTTTTTGTTTTCTTTTTCTTCTTCTTTGAGAAGGTTGTCGACGAGCTAACGACGATAATTCAAAGAAAATATCTCGCGCCAGAGAGAATTGGAAAGTTTTTCTTTTTTTTCTTTTTTCCCCAAAGAGAAAAGAAGCGAAGTCGCAAGCGATATAGAGAGTTTAAAGCAAGAGAACGTTAAACTCTTTCTCTTTCTCTTTCTCTCTCTCTCTCTCTCTCTCTCTCTCTCGTTTGCACGCATCGCACATATTAGCGGTACGGCACGCACACGTATACGACGATGGTTCGTACGCACACAGACGAGATATACGCACGCACGTATATACGAGAACGTTTCGTATTCGTTGTTGCGCAGTTTTCGAGGTCACCTCAAGTTCATCATCGATAATAGCACAGGCGAAAACAAGCAGCTAGACCTGGGCGTCCCCCGATAAGTACGTACTACAGATAAAAAATTCCGTCGGATTCGGTTCAGAACGAACTTTCGTTGCTCGGCCTTGACAGCCGTCGTCGTCGACGTCGCCGCCGCCGCCTCCTCCTCCTCCTCCTCCTCCTCCTCCTCCTCCCTTCCTCCTCCTCCTCCTCCGCCACCACCACCGCCACCGTCACCGTGTCACCGTCACCGGCCCGTTCGCGCGAAAGCAAATTGCTAATGCGCTCGCACTCTTTCTCTCTGCATGTAATAGCGACGAAAAAATTCGCGTTGAGTGAATGGAACTTGAAAGAGAGAGAGAGAGAGAGAGAGAGAGAGAGAGAGAGAGAGAGAGAGAGAGAGAGAGAGAGAGAGAGAGAGAGAGATGGACAGACAGACAGACAAACAGACAGGCAGACAGACAGACAGACATACAGACAGACAGAGATAGAGATGGAGTGTAAAGATGAGGGAGAAGGAGGATGACGGAGAGTGTGATTGGGAGGAGGAGGAGGAGCAGAAGGAGAAGGAGGAGGAGGAGGAAGAGGAAGAGGAGGAGGAGGAAGAGGTGGTGGTGGTGATGGTGGTGGTAGTGACGGGCGGAGAATATCGGGTAAACAAAACCTGTGCAAGCAAGTCGTGTCACGTCGGCAGAAAGCAGCGAATTCGTGGTTTATTTCTTTTAGACACCTATAGATGGCGTTGCGAATTCAATGACCGGTAAACAGCTGATCTTGAAATGATTACGCAATTCGCGTTTCTTCAGAGCGCGACCGAATCCGAGATATATCGGAGTTTCTAGAAAGGAAAGGTACATGATTTCATCGACTTTGATATATATATATGTATGTATGTATGTATGTATGTATGTATGTATGTATGTATGTATGTATGTATGTATGTATGTATGTATGTATGTTTGTATGTATAGAGGAAACGTTGATTAGAGATATACGTTCGTCGTTTCGATGGAAAAAAATGTTTAGATCGAAATCATTAGATGGTAGGCGCTATTCGAGCATTGTCGAAAAAAGATATTCTTCCTTACGAAAATATAATTGTAAGTTAAAGCACGATGTCGAAACACGTGATTCCTCGCGTGATCATAACACGGATCATGGATGTAACATAAGAGAGAGTATATATATATATATATATATATATATATATATATATATATATATATATATATATATATAATGGTAATAGTACGCGCGTATGTTTTTTCTTATACGCGGGGACTAAACGAATGAGAAAAACGGATCGGATCGGATCGGATGTTTCCTCGTTGAAATACCACGACTTTTTATGCTTGCCTTTCGGTATTTTTCGAGAAGGAGTAGTGCAAATAAGCCGATCTGGTTCGTTGGCTCGTAACGCGATGCGACCACCTCCGCAAGAATTTTGGTGGCGTCATTGTCAAGGGATGGAACGAGAAAGAAAGAAAGAAAAGAGGAATATAGAAAGAGAGAAAGAAAGAAGAGAGAGAGATATAGAAAGATAGATAGAGAGATAGAGAGAGAGAGAGAGAGAGAGAGAGAGAGGCGGCATGTGTCCGGCGTACCGTCGACGTCCCACGGAATAAATATTTGCTCGGTGCGTTGCACGAGCGGAGACTGCAACGCCGTCTCTCTGATACAGAGAAAGAAGAAGAGGATAAAGTACTAGCTCGGCATTCGCTATTTTTACGCGGCTCACTTTTACAACAGGTTACGGGCGCGTGCAGGCGTTTTCGCGTAAAGGAGCGGGGAGGAGAGAGAGAGAGAGAGAGAAGTGAGTGAGGAATAAAAGCGTAAAAAAAGGTCGGTCGACTATACGAGACTCTCACCAACGTGATTCTACCAGAAGCTACCCTCTCTCTCTCTCTCTCGCTCGCTCTCTCTCTCTCTATCTCTCTCTCTTCTTTTCTATCAGCTTTTTTAAACAAATTCTCGATGCTCGCCGAAAAACGAGCTAAGAATATCATGTCCCGGGGGCGAGGAGAAAAGGAAAAAGGAAAAAAGAAAAAAAAAAAAGGAAAGAGCAAAGGCTAGAAAGAATAAAAAAATAAAAAATAAAAATAATAAAAAATAAAAAATGAAAAAGAAATAGAAAGAATAACCTTCCTACAGTGTACCTCGGTGAAAAAATTCATATGCCCAAGGTACGAAAACCTTCTCTCTCGATTAGACTTTTTCCAAGATGAAGGAGATTGGCACACACGAACGACGAACCGGTCCTAACTCGATTTCGATATCTCTATCTCGCGAGAACTCTGAGGTTAGAAAAAGTAACGATGATGATGATGATGATGATGATGATGATGATGATCATGGTGATGATGGTGATGAATATATACGGACCTTGTTCTCGTTCGAAATACACTGCGAAGATAACGCGGTATAAGTGATCGCTACGAAAGAAAGTTTTTCTCGAATTTGAATACTTTCGCGGCCGAGTCTATGAAAGATATCTCTCTCTCTCTCTCTCTCTCTCTCTCTCTCTCTCTCTCTCTCTCTCTCTCTCTCTCTCTCTCTCTCTCTCTCTTTCTCTCTTTCCATGGTCGTCGTTGAAACGAACAAAGAAGCCTTGGTCTTTCCAACGAAGCTATCGTCTCTCTCTCTCTCTCTCTCTCTCTCTCTCTCTCTCTCTCTGCCTTCCCCTATCTA
>OU426858.1:3267968-3280468 GCA_911387685.1 Dolichovespula media
ATATATATATATATATATATATATATATATATATAGGAAAAACAAAAAGGCTAATTCTAATTATCTCGGATATTCCATTGATTTCTGTCGGACGGAGCAACAAAAAAAGATTTTTCTTACCTTGCGAAGTTCCTGCTAAATCCGGCGTTTGCAACCCGTGGCCCAACCCTGGAAATTTCACTATTGTCATGCATAGCGACGGGAGTTCTCGTTAACAGAAATCGATTTGAAGGCCTGTACGCAATAATGAGAACGTCGCCATGTAATAAAAACATGATAACCGGTAAAGTAATAATAAATGATGATAATGACATAACGAGTTATTGTGTGTGCCGGAACGTAGGGAATGAAAACGTATTTGTAACTGTAAAAAAGAAAAAAAGAAAAAAGAAAAAGAAAGAAAGAGAAAGAAAAGAAAATAACTGGGACGACCAAGTTTTCATTTCGTTCGCTTTAAGGACAATGAAATGCAGCGCGTGGAATGCGAATCTTTCGAAATATCGGATGCATTATAGTATTTGGCATTGAACGCTCGTGAGACATCAAAGAAACAAAAGAAAGAAGAGATAGATAGATAGATAGATAGATAGATAGAT
Source organism: Dolichovespula media (assembly GCA_911387685.1). Lineage (NCBI taxonomy): Eukaryota > Metazoa > Arthropoda > Insecta > Hymenoptera > Vespidae > Dolichovespula > Dolichovespula media. The sequence goes on from OU426858.1 coordinate 3,268,565, forward strand.
AGATAGATAGATAGATAAAGAGAGCGATTCGACGAGGGGGAGGGGAGGAAGAGCAAATGCATACTTTTATACGCTTCGAAGGACGAACTAAACGCGAGCGCGAGCGCGCGCGCGCATCCAAGCGCAAGCGCAAGAATCAACGTGTAAAAAGGATTTACGAATGATCTCGTAATAATTCATGAATTATGTTTACATGTATATATGAGGATGTTTGCGTGGTGCGTACAGGCCTGTTTCGAAAATAAAACAGTGACTAACCTGACAATGGCGTGTGATCCGTGAGGGCAGCCATACTGAAGTTAAAACTTCCTGGCGTCGATGTGAACAATTTGCTTTCCGGCATAAAATTTTGCGTCGGTGCGTGTTCAGGTTCAGGCTCGTGTTCGTTACTACTCGCCGACGCCGGTGGCCTGTCCGATGCCGCTGCTCCCGAATCCGAAGAGTCCTCGTTGTTACCGGCATTCCCACCGTTACCACCGGTCAATTCCAAAGGCTCGCACTTTATATTATCTTCGATGGGACTGTTCTCTTCGTGTACGCCGTTACCTTCGACTTTACTCGAAAGATGATTGTTTTTCACCATCGAGAAGTCGGTCGGCGTGGCGTCATTGTTGTTGAGCGGCGGCGAGGATACCCTCGATCTTTTCGCCGAATCCTCGTGAAGATCTGGCGTACGCCTTTCGTTCCTACGTATCTGTGCTCTACGCAATAACTGTTGCACCGTCGTAGGTGTTGGTGTTGTCGGTGCCGGCGGGGAACCGCTACGAGGAAAACTTTCTTCTGATTTTTCGTGAAAAGGAAGATGATTAACACCAGCAGCCAGTGCGCGAACATGCGAGAGCTAAATCGTGGCAAAAAACGTTTCGTTAGAGTCACAACCCCGCTTCGTATTCGTCATGCGTATGTCTAGAAAGTATCTTTCCAAGGGTATCCGAGTCTCCCGGATATGTTATGGGGATATAGAAAAATATTCATTGGCACCTGGATCATTTTACTTCTCTAATAACTCGCAACGATTTCTTTTTTCTTCTTTTTTCTTTTCTTTTTTTTTTTCTTGGTTTCGGTTTTTTTATCAAAATTTAACGACATACGATCACAATCTACTTTTACTCGACCATGCAAGGATTAATTAACTAGCAATATATATTGGATTGGCAATTAAGTGATTGCGGATTTTGTCGATAGATTTTTATTTAAAATCCGCAATCACTTAGTTGCCAACCCAATATATATATATATACATTGTTTATTTTGTAACAATGGAATATGTTTATTGCGAATTAATTCCTACTCACCTCGTCCCTATCCGTTTGGTCAGCTTGTTGTGTAAGACCCGATACCCTAAGTACTTCTGCAGTTTTGAGGAAACTGCTAAGAGAACGCTGATGTACGTTCACTTCCCCATGGTAGATGAACTCCACCAAGGCATGTAAGTCACTGAACGCTACATCTTGAAGTACTATCACCGGATGCTTGCATGGTGTGCTCTGAAATAATAGAATCATAACGTTATGATTTTAATTTTTATACCCTTGTAAAAAGAAAAAAAGAAAGAAGGTATTCAAAATTAAGATATCAGTGATATCTACCTTGAGAAGTTCCCTAAAGTATGGACTGCAAGCAGAAAGTACAACCCGGTGTGCTTTGAGGCTCTTGCCATCACAAGCCAATGTAACGTCCACAAAGTCCTCGTCATCTCTCAAATTTTCAAAAGCTGACGTTATGCTGCTTTGGTAATTATTCCATCGCAGACAAAAGTGTTGCGTATCTACCATCGTTATATCTATTCACCTGCAAACAAACATTGAATCTTATTTATTACCATCACATATAGAGTGAACATTATTGTTTGTCATCTTAAAACAATTTATAAAAATTTTAAATTGCCATTAAAATATAATACTTTCATCCTGATACATTATTTATATGATAAAGAAATACATGTCTTTATACATGAATAAATGCTTTATTAAAACAGATATCCATTTCATTTTATTAGCCTGGATAAAGAATTGTGTAACCGATAATATGGAAATAACATAATCATATATCTAAACTACCTTCTAGCAAGTTTACTTATAAAAAATACTATTACTTTAAAAAAAAAAATATGCAAACGTTGCCATACGAATAAAACTGTTCTTCAATGAAATTTCATGTTAATATTAATGAGAAAGATGACCCATTTAACAAATATAGCGAAGATTAATATTGCCAATGTCCGTACTTTATGTATAGGAAAAGTTGCAAAGCAACAATATTCCATATTTTTTATTTGGCAGGGGAAAAAAAAAGAGAAAAGAGAAAAAAAATTAGGTCGTCAAGCTGGAGCCAAGCCAGAACATACGATTAAATAATACTCTCTGCTACTTATAAAAGCGCAAGCATTAAATGTATGCTGATAGTGTTATCTTAGCGAAATGATAAAAAAATCTTAAAACAAATTTGCAGAGTCGACTCCCTGCATAAGTGTAGCAATACATTCTAGTAAAAAAGATTTCCAACGTTTGAAAGCACATCATTGATCATAATTATATTGTTACTTAAAGTTATAATTATAACGTTTGACACAGCTCTTTCTCTTTCTTTCTTTCTTTCTTTCTCTCTCCCCCCCTCTCTCTCTCTCTCTCCTTCCCACCCTCTCTCTCCTTCCCACCCTCTCTCTCCTTCTCCCTCCCTCTCTCTCTCTCTTTCTCTCTCTATTCGTTTGATATACTCGGGGATAACGGACACCGAGGAAAAAAACATAACAAACTATCTCCGCACTCTGTCTCCGATTCGAAATCGTTTAACGCCGTAATTCAATCAACCTCCTTATCGTCGCTAAACTTTCTAACTCACACTATATAATATACATATATACACCAACAACAACTCTTATATATCACTGCACGAATGTAGTGTAGTATGGCACTAATTCGAAAGAGAACAAATATACGTTTCGGCCGGAACACATTCTCACAGTTTTTTTTTTCCTTTCTTTCTTTCTTTTCATTTTTTTCTTTTCCTTTTTTTTTTTTTTACCAGCACTACTCTATCGTCGCCTGCTAAATTTATGTCTGACGAATTCAAGATAAGTTTCGGAGTCTCGTGAGAATCGCTAAACATTGTTTGATAACACGAGAGAACAGTGTGCACTGTGCGATCCTTTATACGAGGGAATTTACGGAGGCCTCTCGAGCACGTTATTGCGGAAAAGATCGGTGGCGGTCGAGCGAGCGAGCGAGCGAGCGAACGAACGAACGAGCGAGATAGAAAGAGAAAGAGAAAGAGACAGAGAGAGAGAGAGAGAGAGAGAGAGAGAGAAGAAAAAGAAACGAAAGAAGAAAAAGGATGTTCAACGAAAGGGTACTGGGGAATGGGTGTTTGGATGGGTTGGTGGTGAGTAAGAGAAAAACAGAGAAACAAATAATGGAACATAGAGAGAGAGAGAGAGAGAGAGAGAGAGAGAGAGACGAATTGTAACAAACGGATACATAAACATTCGAAAAACCGGTAACGAAGAAGCACAAGAAAATGCTTACTAGTACGATGACGAAAACATAGATAGACAATAATGATGACGAGACGATGATCGACGATAACGACGAAAGTTCACAGCGCGGGAAATACCGGTCAGGGAAGAAGGCGAAGAAGAAGAAGAAGTAGAAGAAGAAGTAGAGGAAGAAGAGAGGAAGGCTTCTCTCTATTATTTTTTTTTTTTATTTTCTTTCTTTGCTATCTTTCTTCCTTTCTTTGTGGCTTATTTACGCGACGCGTAATCACTTGCCGCCACCTCGTGAATAAAAAAGAATAGATATAGTAGTTTTTGCTTAAAGGCGAAATAAAAGAATCCGAAGGTCTTATTTTGTCGATCGAAGATAGAGAGATAGGGATAGATAGATATAGAGATAAAGATAGAGAAAGAAAGAGATAATCAACGAGCGATTACCTTTCTTCTCTCTCTCTCTCTCTCTCTCTCTCTCTCTCTCTCCTCTCTTTTTCCTGTTCTACGTCCAATAATACACGCGCTTATACGTTTAACCGCGAACGACGACGTTTAACCACGGCGACGGCCCCCGGTCGAAAAACGTCAGTGGAACGCACTCGCGTTAAGGCACATGTATATTCACCGCACTTCCCGAAAAGAAAAGAAGAGGGGAAAAAAAGAAGAAGAAGAAGAAGAAAGATAAAAGTAATTAAAAGAAAAAAAAGAAAGAGAGAGAGAGAGAGAGAGAGAGAGAGAGAGAGAGAGAGAGAGAGAGAGAGAAAGGAAACCACCACAATTAACAACAAGCGAGGAAAGAGTAACAATAGTATCAATAGTTGATAATAGTGGTGTTGGTAATAGCAGTGATGGTGAATAGTAGGTGGTAGTGACCAGTAGTAACAGTTAACAGTAACAGTAGCAGTAGTGATGGTAGTAGTAATAGTAGTAATAGTAATAGCACAAGTATTAATGTGATAGTAGTGGTAGTGATAGTAATAGTGGTTAATGGTGTTGGCGATGATGGTGTTGGTGATGATGGTGTTGGTGATGATGGTGGACGTTATCGCGAAAGCGCACCTATCGCTCGTCATGCCGCGTAAGCTAATGACCGAAACAATGGACTGTCGTAAAGCGTTCCGCGTTTTATCTCCGCAACGCCACCTCGCAAAAAAAAGGTGCGCTAAGATCGGCGTAGTCCTCTGTAAGTGAGATCAGCCGTGAAGATTTGGAACGTGCGTTATCATCGGATATGCGCGCGCGCGCGACTACTTTCTCTCTCTTTCTCTTTCTCCAACACACATAACACACTTACGCTTGTACGCCCGCGCGATTCCTTTTCTACGAATCTCGGAGGATCTTCGAACGATCTTGAAAATCGATTTGGTGCTTTCATTGTATGATTAAAAAACAAGGTAATAAAAAGAAGAAAAAAAAAACCGATCGCACACATCGGACAACGGAAAGGAAGAGAAAGAGATAGATAGATAGAGAGAGAGAGAGAGAGAGAGAGTATATCGACAATTTTATTCCAATCACGTACCGAAGTGTCTTGCCTCTTTTCTTTTTTTCTTTTTTTCAAACTTCACTCATAACGAAGGTCAATAGAAAAATCGAGGTTGTTACTGACAATATTATATGTATGTACAGCGTGTGTCGCCAGAGAACGTTTCCCGCTTCGCGCGCGTGCAACCTCGTGATTCGTCGGAACGCAACGGATTTCCGAAGAAGCATAGAACATAGATATACACTTACGTACGTACATACATATATATATACATATTATATATGTATGTCGCGCCGCCACCACCGAGAACGGCCGACGACTAAACGAGGACGCATCGTTGCGGCGGGGGAGAGGGGAGGGGGAGAGGGCGGAAAGGGAAAAACCGCGCGTGTCTTCGAAAAAGGCGCGTGTATATGAGTGTATCGTTGAAATCACAATTTTCTTCATTATGCCGTCTCTCTCTCTCTCTCTCTATCTATCTTAATCTCGATCTCTATCTCTATCTCTATCTTAATCACTCACTCACTTTTTCTCACTCTCATTCTCTCTCTCTCTCTCTCTTACCCTATATTTCTATCTATCCATTCGTTCCATCCCATCCGAATACGCGATGACGTTCTTGCCCCCTCGACGATGCGGACGACGCGGTGTGCGCGCCCGAACTAACCCCTCAAAACGGCGCGTCGCGAGCATCGCGCGCTACTATTGAGGGTCTCTTCGGGTTCGCACGAAAACGTACGAAAAGCTCGCCGGCAACGAACGACGAAAGGAGGTGGTAGAGGAGACAAGGAAGAGGACAAAAGGATAAGGACACACCGTGGTCTTCGTCGTTGTCCCCCCACCACCACCTCTTGCGAAAGAAATGACGAAAGAGAGAGAGAGAGATAGAGATAGAATCTGATAGATAGATAGGTAGAGAGAGAAAGAAAGAGAGAGAGAGAGAGAGAGAGAGAGAGAGAGGAGATAGAGAACGAAAGATGTCTACTTCGTTTTGTTTCTGGATAAATGATCGGTTTGTGAAAAGTTTTGATAATAGTTGAAAATCGAGGGAGATCGTGGATCTTTACCTCGTCGCGCGACACCGGCCGAAGACAACGCTCACGTGCTCGCCCTTCTTGGCCCTCTTCAACCTTGGGACACCATGCTCCATGTACGATCCTCCCTTTTCTTCCTCTTCTTTTATATTATTTATATTATTTTTATTATCGATTGGTATTATTATTACGATTATGATTACGATTATTATTATTACTATTATTAATTATTATTATTATTATTATTATTATTATTATTATTATTATTAATTATTATTATTATTATTAGCAATTAACCTTATTGTTTGTTTTACGAAAATACTCGAACGATATATAACGGGTGGTATCCTTAATTAATCGTATATCGTTGTGTCGTTCACACCTTTTTATAAGCGCGCGAGCCGCAGGCACTAGGGATTTATATATTCGCGATAATCGCGTCTCGTAATCAAAGGCGAGAAAAGCAAAAACGAAAAAAAAGCCGGCGAAGACGCGGAAGTGACGGCGACGTTGACGGTAACGGCAACGGCAACGGCAACGGCAACGGCAACGGCGACGGTGACGATGGTGAGGATGACGGTGACGGTGACGGTAACAGTGACAGTAACGGTGACGGTGGTGGTGGAAGAGGTAACAGTATCATCGCCACTCTCGCGAAACGATATCCGTACGTAAGATCGCGCGGCGCGTGTCAGCTCTCGTCGTCGTCGCTCGGCGTGTTCGCTCTCTCTCTCTCGCCGAAAAAGTGGAGAGTGCGCGGCGTCGCGAGAGACGACAGGAGCGGCGCCGGCGATTCTCTCTCTCTCTCTCTCTCTCTTTCTCTCTCCCTCTCTCTGTCGTTCTCACTCACGCTCCTTTCCCTCTCGCACGCGCTCGCCGAGAGCGCGCGCGGCGAACGAGAGAAAAGGGTGCGGAGAGGTTAGGTCTCGTGGTTGCGCGCCACGAAGAGAGTGAGAGAAAGAAAGAGAGAGGGAGGGAGAAAGAGAGTGAGAGAGAGAGAGAGAGAGAAAGAGAGGGACTAAGCAAAGAGGGGGGGAGGGAGGTGCCCCTTCAACGATACAACGCCCGAGCGCGCGCGATCCGGAGACCTAGCAGCTATCTTTTCCTCCCTCTTCACGCCCTCGCTCCTTCCACGTTTCGTTTCTCGCCACCCACTTCCCTCTCTTTCTATCTTCTTTTTCTTCTTCTTCTTTCTCTCTCTCTCTCTCTCTCTCTCTCGTTCTCTTTCCCTCGGACTTTTTTTCTCTCTCCTTTTTCTCTCGCGAGCCGCTAAACGCCGTCAGGGCCGCGCAAGACGCGTGGCGCCGGCGACGCGGGAATTTCGAATATCCGGATGGACGGATGGATGGACGGACGGACGAACGGACGGACGAACGAACATAGGTACGTACGTACGTACGGATGAGGGAGAAACAGACGACCGACGGACACGTGCTCGATCGCGAGCCTCGTTGATCGAGAAACGAGGACGAAGACTACGCCGAAGACGAAGACGACGACGACGATGATGATGATGATGATGACAAATACGTTAATAATATAACTGTTGCTCTGAACAAACGATGACGATTATTACAATAGCTAGCCGTTGATCGTCAAGCATCCTGCGATATTTTCTTAGAGAGTAGATATAGAAAAGAATGGAAGAAAGAAAAAACGAACGTACTCGTTGAATACGATGAATGATTAGAAAAATAAAGAACGTGACTATTATCAAAGATATTTATATATATATATATATATATATATATAGATCGAGAGAGAGAGAGAGAGAAAGAGAGAGTGAGAGAGCACAACAAAAATTAACTCCAAAGTCGCAGGTCTAGAGCCTGCTTAGGACTAGCAGCCTAGTGCGGGGCGGAAGTCGTCCGGCGTTATTCTTTATCGTACCATGAGACATCTGTCGTAATAAGTGCGGACTAAAAAATAGTGCGTACGCAGAGAGCGAGAGAGTGAGAGCGCCGCGCCAGGCCGCTGAGAAAGAAAGAAAGAAAAAAAGAAAGAGGGAAAAAAAAGAAGGAGAAAAGGAGGAGGATGAGAATGAGGAGGGAGTATAGGGATAGAGAAAGAGAAAGAGAAAGAGAGAGAGAGAGAGAGACTGATACCGCGCCAGAGAGAGATAGAGTGAGAGAGAGAGAGAGAGAGAGTGAGAGAGTGAGCCATTGGCTGGATTGGTGGGGAAGTCGGTGCTTGCGGACGCGTCTCCCGCTCCTCTACGTCCTCGTCCTCCTCCCCCCACTCCACCCACAGGCCGATTTGGCCCGCCGCGAGTTACCACCGCGAAATGAAAATGCGTAAAGCACCGAGAACAAAAATGTCACTTTCGATCGGAAACGAGCGGGTGTGGAGGTTCTCGCTAGGCCTCGCATCATTTTGTTCATTCCTCTCAACGAAGAGAAAAGAAGGAAGAAGGAAAAAAAAAACAAAAGAAAGAAAGAAAGTAAGACAAAAGAAAAGACGATATGTTCCTACCGATATTCTCTTGTCAAATGTTTCGCGACAACAGGGCGGGAACGATTTGAATTTTCCTCTCCTTTTCCTTTTTTTCGTGTTTCTCTCGATTAGCCATGCCTTATAGTAAAAAATTCAACAAAGCTTTACGTCTTACGAATGACTCTTACCGATCTGTCCCTTCTAAACTCTTCCCCTTTCTCTTTCTCTCTCTTTATATTATATATATATATATATATATGTGTGTGTCTGTGTGTGTATCTCTCTCTCTCTCTCTCTCGGCCCCGAACCACTATCCCCTCCGCGGCATTGCCGTCGGCGACCCGACTCGATTCGCCCCTCAAAAAATCATTACGCCCTTCCGCGGGCTGCGCATGAACGCGGTTTTAATTCGCTACTAGAAAAGTAAAATGTAAACGTTCGCGGGCGAGGGGAGGGTGGGCAGAGGGGCGAAGGGGTGACGCTCGGAGCGCTCGTAAGAAGGGAGAGAAAAGAGAAGGAGGGATAGGCGGAGAATAGAGAGAGAGAGAGAGAGAGAGAGACAGAGAGAGAAAGAGGGAGAAAGAGAGAGAGAGAGAGAGAGAGAGATAAAACGAGCAAACGAGGGCGCTTGCGGAAGAGAGAAAGAGAGGAAAAGGGAGATGACGTCTCGCAGATGTAGCCGAGGACGACGAGGGAGAACCAGGACGAGGAATGCTGTGAGAGCGCGACGGAAAAGAGGTCCTTTTTCCACCGACATGACGCCACCACCACTGCCACCACCGTTGCTGTAGGAAAGTATGAGAGAAAGAGAAAGAGAAAGAGAGAGAGAGAGAGAGAGAGAGAGAGGAGGTGGACGAGAAGAGACGATGGTGGGAGGTGGACGAGAGGAGGATACGCTGCTCCCCTACTTCTCTAGGGGTTCCATTGTAATATTTATTGATTGGATTGCTAGGAGTCGAGGCTGAGGGACGTTGCCTACTTGGTCTAGAAGAGTTTCTACACTTTTTCAACCACCGTCGATCCACCTAGCTAGAGACGAATAGAATGAGAGATCGAGAAGGGGAGAGACAGAGGGAGAAAGAGAGAGACAGAAACAGAGACAGAGAGAGAGAGAGAGAGAGAGAGAGAGAGAGAGAGAGAGAGAGAGACAGACAGACAGAGAGAGAGAAAGAAAGAAAGAGAAGGACAAAGAGTGGGTGGGAGAAAGCCTTCTCTCTCTCTCTCCTCCTTCGAGAACCGGGTGAAAGTTACACACGGTGTTTCGCATTCCCGGAAACTCGCGATATTTTTACGGTACGTGCACCGTCCGCCAAATTTTATTTTTACCCCGAACGAATCGATCATACCGTGATACTTTGTTTTTCGTCTGAATCGTTTCCTCGTGAGGCATCGCGCGATCTCCGCACTGTTTCGTGCGGATCGTTTCGTTCGTCCGGCGTAATAATCGCAAGCGATATTCGTTTTATCGCCCCCACCTCTCTCTTTCTAGGAAGAAAAAGAAAAACAAAAAAAAATCATAAGAGAAAACAAAATACAGTAGGAGTCTCGGTGCGGTAAAAGGACAAAAAAAGAAAAAAAGGGTTTAATCGTGCGATCCACTCACGGAGAGTTATACGTATAGATTATGCTCGTCGTAACGTCGATCTTTGGCCTTATCTCGTTACAACGAACGATACGATGTACCGTATATATCCCCGGCATCGGTCGCCCCTGCCATCGACGAACAATGCAATTAGGATGTTTTCTATGCCGCTCGACGGCCGCTGAGTCAGTCGACCTTGGGCGTACATAAAGCAGGATGCTGCATAACGTAACGCGAGCGTTTCATTCGGATAAAAGGGAGTCGACCGATAAAAAAACCCCAACGTATGATGAACCACGCAAATTTCTTTCTTGTTTTTTTTTTTTTTATATTTTTTTTTTGTTTTTCTTTTTTTTTTTTTTTAATTCTCTTTTCTCCTATGTGTCGAATAATATCGACTGTATCACGGGACCGACCGCTTCTACATTCTGAACGCGTCCAACAGGTACCATACGCGTATATCGATTCGCTATCAAAAGTGTTCTCGGTTTCCTGAAAACGAAAGATCAATAAGCGAAATTAATCTCCGTCAAAGTATCCAGATATCCATTTGTATTTTTCGTAAACACAAATAGAATAGAATTCGTCCGTGCTCGCGTATAAGTCGATTTGCTCTCGTAAAGAGAGGTTTTAAGCTATATATATATATAATATATATAAAACATAAAATATATACACAACACACACACATACATGTATATATATATATGTATATATATATATATATATATATATATATATATATATATATATATGTATATATGTATATATATAAAATCAAAGTAATTCAAAAGAACGCATCGGTTACTGGTTACGTACATAGAAGTCGATCCACCGAATCACGGATGGATTTCGAGAGTCGGCCGTGTGTAAAACTGAGTAGTGAGTATCGCTTATTATTAGTACCCAAGGTACCAGGCACCACAAAAGGGAGGGATTTCATGCGGCCCCTTTTTCGTTAGCTCGGCTCTCATTAAACGGCGCACCTGCTAGTTGGTGAGCTCGCGATCGTCGCGCGATTTCGAGCTCGGGTAGACAGAAATTTTGGCGATAAAGAATATCATCCTCTTTGGAAGCCGGCCGCGTACGCATTCTAAATGCGCTCTATACACGCGAGCCTACCGTCAGTTAGAACGAACGAACGAACGAACGAGAGAGAGAGAGAGAGAGAGAGAGAGAGAAAGAGAGAGAGAGAGAGACAGAGAGAGAGAGAGAGAGAGAGGGTGAGGAAGAAAGTAGAACGCGAGCGGAGCCTAGCTCTGCCACGGCTCCAGCATATTTTTTCTCTTACGTCCTGACCCCTCTACTCGAACGGTACACCCTTGCCAGCAGATCTCCCCTAGCCCCCCTTCCTTCCCATTGCATTCTAAAACATTTGGTGGCCGTTGACCTCGGCCGGGCTATTCCGTACGGCTATTGGCTCGCTAACTGTCGTCTCCTACTCGCTCTCTTCGCCGCTGCCAACGCGAACGCAATGTAAAAGAAGGCTTTTGCCACCAAAGAAGAACGAGGAGGAGTCGATATCGTGATATTTTAACCACTCTTACTGTGATTCAGCCCGTGTTCTTGGACTCCTTCGACGAAATTTTCCCGAACCACGGATGCGATTCGATCTTGTTAAAATTAGAACGAAGTTCTTACTTTTTCTTTTTATCTCTCTCTCTCCCCCCCCCTCTCTCTCTCTCTCTTTCCTCTTCTTTTTCTTTCATTATATTTTCTCTCCTTTTCCTTTGTTTTTCTTCTTATTCTTGTCTCTCTCTCTCTCTCTCTCTCTCTCTCTCTCTCTGTCTCTCTCTGTCTCTTTTTTTTTCTTTACTACTTTCTTCGTTCCTTCTTTTCTTTTCTTTTAACATTTATCTTTCTCTCTCTCTCTCTCTCTCTC
>OU426858.1:3285468-3305468 GCA_911387685.1 Dolichovespula media
AAAAGAAAGAAGAAAAAAGATACTGATCATCAGGAGTCGATCTTTCTCGAATTATCACCATTCGGCATTTCGCTGAGACTAAACGTGTGTGCTCGCCAAGTGACATCGACACTAAATCCTCGGATGTAGTTATTCTAGCGGGTGAGTCGTCTAAATAACGTATTCACCGGCCGGCGTCTAATTTCAGAGATAACAGAGCCGACGCGTAATCTAGTTACTAGGCGTCTAATCTAATCGGCCAATTCGGATTATGTGCATACATACGTATACGTGTATACACATTGAAAACGTCTTATACTATTTCACACTCTTTCTCTCTCTCTCTCTCTCTCTCTCTCTCTCTCTCTCTCTCTCTCTTTCTCTATCTATCTCACACGCGTACTAAGATCTTCATAAGAATCTTGCTGCGTCGAGCACGACGATGCCATTACGACGTACGTAAGTACGTACGTCTCTCGAGATAGAGAGAGAGAGAGAGAGAGAGAGAGAGAGAGAGAGAGAGATTAGATTATTTAGAAAAAATCTGCAGACCGAAAACGATTAACTTTGCTCATCTCATTTAAATGTCGTTCGATCCCGTCTCTTTTTCGTCGGTGTCGTCGAATCGCTTACGTAATCGTTACGAAAACTATCGATAGGAAGCTAAAGCGATAATGATTCTCACATACATTCGAATAATTAATATTACTTGATATATGTGACGTTCGTAGATACACTGAATCGATAAATACTAATTGAATTTTTTTTGCTCCGAATATATCCATATATAGTAAGTCTTTGAATATATAATATGTATATGTACGTATAGACACACATTCACTCTCCGTCTCACACATACACACATACACAGACACATACAAAGCGGGAGAGAGGGGAGAGAAAGAGAGAGAGAGAGAGAGAGAGAGAGAAACTGTAATAACAAAATGATGAATATTATGTATCCGTATATAACAGCATCGTTCAAGAAAAAGAAAAAGAAGCGCAAGGGAATATAAAATGAAAGGAAGGAAGGAAGGAAGGAAGGAAGGAAGGAAGGAAGGAAGAAAAGAAGGAAGGTCGGAAGGCTCCTTCCCTCGGCTCGCATCGTGGTCCACCGCGGAAGAACTGCTGGAACTCGGATCGAATAAGAAGAGAAAGGTAAAAATAACGGGCGCGAGAATCACTGCCCTTCATCCTTCAAGGAGAACGAACCGTTATCAGATATATCCCTTGGAACTCTCGTTGTTGCGTCTGCCGCGAAAAATCTATGCTCTACGTACCGTTTCTTGATCTCTCGCTCCCAAAACTTTCAACGGAGAATATTTCTTTCCTTTTTCTGTTTTTCTTTTATCTTTCTTTCTTTCTTTCTTTCTTTCTTTCTTCCCAATAAATATTTCATCGTCGATCCGTCCGATCGTGGATCCATTTACATCGCAAATAATATTTTCTTTTGATATGTAGTTATTCTTTTTCTTCTTCTTTTGTGTTTTTCTTTTTTTCTTTTCTTTTTTCTTTTACTTTCCTTCCCTCTTTCTTCTTCCTCTTTCATTTTCCTTTTTTTTTTTTTTTTCTTTTCCTTTATTTCCCTTTTATTTTCGAAGCACTTCGTTACACGCCGTTATACTCACGTTTTATATTTATATGTATATATATATATATATATATATATAAGGCAAAGTTAAAAGCCCAGAAAACACGTATGCTAATGCGCGCCGGAACCCACTCGACGAAGAAGCTATTAAGGTCGAATTGCGCAAGAAGAAGGAGGAAGAAGGACATTTCGTTATTGCACCGTCTTCTTATACCGAAAGGAGACAAGAAAGAAAAAGAAAAAGAAAAAGAAAAAGATAAAAGAGAGAGAGAGAAAGAGAGAGAGAGAGAAATAAAAAAGACGATATACTTGTGTATACAAAAAAAAAGTGAAAAGAAAAAGAGAGAAGGAAAAGAAATAAGAAGAAAAAGAAAGGGAAAAAGGAAGAAGAAGGAGAAGGAGTAGGAGAGGAAGAAATCGTGCTGATCAGCGAAAAAGTATCGTTAGAACGGCGTTAAACATCGTTTTCGCAATATCGTCGTGGCACGGTGACGTATCATTATGCTGATTCATCGAACCTTCTTTCCGGTCGAAAACCGCTCTAAAAGAGTTTTGTTTCTTCGAATGATATTACTTCGATCATTGGCACATATATATATATATATATATTTTTTTTTTTACATATATGTATATATATATATATATGCAATAGCATAATAATCATTCCTAGTACTAAAAGGACGGTTAGTTGCTCTTCGACAATTTTACGTTGCATAAGATTAGAGACGAGACGAGCTTGTATGCAAGGGAAGAAGAAGAAAAAAAAAAGAAAGAGAGAAAAGTAAAAGAGAGAGAGAGAGAGAGAGAGAGAGAGAAATAGTAAAAGAAGTAAGGAAAGAGAGAAAGAGAGGCTGCACGCAGAAGCACCTGGGCGTCTCTATGCGTCATTGTAAACGATAAAAAAAAAAGCCGTAAGGCTAGCATAATACGACGAGAGAACATCGACGATCAACAGCAGAAGCGGTAGCGGACCGACTAGAGGGTCTGGTTCTTCTTCCCTCCTTCTTCTCGTAGTAAAGATCTCTCGCGCGCGCGTTTCTCCTCTGTGTATATATATATATATATATATATATGCAACGAGGAGAGTCTCCCTTTCGCATCGGACCATTTACGATCTACGTAAAAGCGTGTTTGCATTTTCGCGGCTTACTTACGATCGATGCGAGTAGTCCCTTATACAATCTTACCTAACGTAACCTTTTGATAATCTTCAATATACTTACATACGTAGTAGTACTTATATACATACATTACGTTATTTTCACATTTCCCCTATATATGTAATAAATCCCGATGAATGCCGTAGATTCGATAAAACTTTCGGTAAGTATAAATATCGATTAGTTTCGATGCACGAACACCGTTTGTAAACGGTCTCCGTACTATCCGAGGACGAATAATGATCATAGACGAAAAATACGGATTCCCCGCGTCCTTGGTTGAAACAAATGTCCTCGTGACGACTTTTAAGATTTCTTCTTGGTGAATGTTTCCTAAAACGTTCACCGCGTGGGAGTTCGGAGGATTAGGAGTTGCAATAAAAACGAAAGATAGAAAGAGAATAATAGAGTAAGAGAGAGAGAGAGAGAGAGAGAGACAGAAAGATTGTCTGACGATACATTTACGGAATATTTGCAAACGATAGATTCGATTTGCAATGGTTGGCCGAGTGTTTGCTTGCTTGCTTGCTTGCTTGCTTGCTTGCTTGCTTGCTTGCTCGGACGGGCGCGCGCACAACTCTATACGATCGGACAAACGCGAGGCAGACGATGAAGGAAACGAGGAGAGAAGTTCTTTGTGCCGATGACTTCGACGCGTAAATGTCAATTCTCAAGGCTCCCAGCGTAAGTTCCGCTCCGAAGACTTCTGCTCACGTTCAAGGATTCGCTTTGCATACGGGAACTTTGAATACGGCGCGTCTCTCGCGGCATATGAGTTTGTCTCTGCTCTCTCGTTCTTTCTCTCTCTCTTTCTCTCTCTCTCTCTCTTTCTTATTCGAGAAACGTCGAATGCGTTCGAACACATGCGCATAGTCTATCGTAACGGACTTTTTCGAGAACGTACAGATACACAAGACGCGTCGTCATCGAAAGGAACTTTTTTACTCTTTTCTTTCTTTTTTTTTTATTTCTTTCTTTCTTTCTTTCTTTCTTTCTTTTTTTTTTTTTAACTCTCCTTCTATTCCCTCCCTTCCTCCTCTTCATCCTTTCCTAACTTCGTTTTGCTCTCGGAGAGTATCTCAATACCGCGAGATCTATTTATACCTAGTCGGACGGTGTTTTCAACTTGCAGCGGCAGCGTGTATCAAACGTGCGTCGCCCGTAAAAATAGGGGACCTGCACGAGAGCTTGCACGAGAGCCCTCGTTAAACGGATCGGCCTGTTTGCAGAGACGAAGCGACATTGCGCTCTCCTCTCTTTTTTTATTCGCCCTCTCCCTTCTCTTCCCTTCCCTTCCCTTCCCTTCCCTCCCCTCCCTCCCCCCATCTCTTTCTCTCTCTTTCTTTTCTTTTTTTCTCTATCCGTTCAAACGATATCGTCCAACGATAGAAACGCAGATCAAACTAAGAAATAACACGGTAATACGTTTCTTTTCGTTCTTTCGTTTACTACGTTCCATTCCTCTTGAAATGCCAAAAAGTTTTACGACTTCTCGGAGCAAGTTATCATAATATTCTTTTCTTCCTTCCTCTTCCCTTCCCTTCACGACGAATATATAATCGGCAAATATGCCATATAATTCCCCCCCCCCTCAATCCTCCTCCTCCCACTCCCCTCTTTTTATGTATTCATGAGAACGAAGATCCTAGTCGATAAATATGTATATAGAAAAAAATTACGCATGACCATCGTTTGCTTTCTATCAATACAATTAGTTACCTTGCCTTGACGTTTCGAGATCCTTTGATATTTCTTTCTTTCTTTCTTTCTTTCTTTCTTTCTTTCTTTCTTTTATTTAGAAACGGGGGCAAGGACGGTGATTTTCGAATCCTCGCGGGCTCGAAACCGTTCTCGCCGCGAAGTCATTCTCTCTCTGTCTTTCTCTTTCCTCTCCTTCGTTCTCTCTCTCTCTCTCTCTCTCTCTCTCTCTCTCTCTCTCTTATTTTTCTTATCCTATCGCCTTCTCGATTTTACGTCACGCGAGTGGAAAGGAAGAAAAGGAAGAGAAGGAATCCGCCTGTGTCCCAGAATTAGACGATGGTGGGGATAGGAAGCGAGGGACGTGAGCTCGGTGAGAAAGAGAGAGAGAGAGAGAGAGAGAGAGAGAGAGAGAGAAAGATAAAGAGCAAAAGAGAAAAGAGTACACGGTGTTGCGAGTAAGCGACAAAAGGATCGCGCCTCTTGCAGACGGATTACGTCATTTCCCAAACTGCCTAACGTCTGGCATTGCTTTCGTCTAGCGCTCGTCTAGCCGCGAAGGTCTCGACACCACTAACGCGGGACTAAGGTCTCGACACTACCAACGTACGCGGCTTCAAAGTGAGGAAGAAAGTCAGTAGTTGGGTGGGATAGAAAACACAAGGAGAGAAAGAGATAGCGATAGAGAACGAGAAGCTTTACGAGAGAGAAAGAGAGAGAAAGAGAGAGAGAGAGAGAGAGAGAGAGAGAGAGAGAGAGAATGAACGAATAGGCGCCTAAGGGAAACTAACGGACGCGCGTGTACACTAACATAAGCGTTGCACGTGAACTAGCTGCACCTTGAGAAGAACGTGCGAGAGAGAGAGAGAGAGAGAGAGAGAGAGAGAGAGAGAGAGAAAGAGAGAGAGAGGGAGAGAAGGTGTACGCGCATGCACACGTATCGGAGCACATGCACGTCATTCGTAAGCTCTCGGCGCGTAAGCTCTCGTGCATTCGTCACCGCTACATCCACTCGTACGATTCTACTCTCTCTTTCATTCGGAGCGTGTGAGTAACGAAAGAAAAGGAAATAAAAAAAAGAAATAAAGAAAGGAAGAAAGATAGATATATAGAAAGAGAAAAGGAAAGAGAGAGAGAATGAGAGAGAGAGAGAGAGAGAGAGAGAGAGGGAGAGAAAGAGAATTGTCGTGCTCGCGCGCGCGCACGTCGATCTCTCGCTCTCGTACTCTCTCGTAAAGTCGATGCAAACGGGCGAAGGCCAGCGGCACTCTCTCGTGGCCGGCCACGAACACGTACCTTGATCGTCGAACGCGAAGCAAAGTGCGTGGCTGCTTCTAGCACAGCCGGCGTGTCCTTGTTCCTCTTCTTCTTCGTCTTCTTCTTCTTCTTCCTCTTCTTCCTCCTCCTTCTTCTTCTGCTTTTCTCCTCCTCGGCGACGACGCCGCTGAAATCGTCGTTCGACCGTCGCTCGACGACGACGACGACGATGCACGACGATACCACGACGTTTCCTCCTCTTCCTCGTCTTCCTCGTCTCCTCCTCCTCCTCCTCCTCCTCCTCCTCCACCTCCTCCTCCTCCACCACCGCCTCCTCCTCCACCGCCGCCTCCTCTTCTTCTTCCTCCTTCCTCGTCCTCCTCCTCGTCCTCTTCGTCCTCCTCCTCCTCCTCCTCCTCCTCCTCCTCCGCCTCCTCCTCCTCCTCCTCCTCCTCCTCCTCCTCCTCCTCCTCCTCCTCCTCCTCCGGCCCGGCTCTTTTCGTCTACAACGCGAGGAAAGAGCGTATTTTGACGGGCGCTCTTCTATGCCACGTAGCCGCGATTCGCGCTCTTGTACGGTCCCGAGGATATTCTCGAGGCCGAACGTACGTCCATCCTCGTGCAAAACGTCGGACGGCCCAACAACGTCTTCACTACGAGATTACGAGAAGATAATTCGTCACGGTTATATCCCGTATTATCCTCGCTACCACGATGACGCTGTTACACACTCTTTTCACCCACTCTCTTCTTCCTTATATATGCATATATGTATATATATCTTTATTCCTCTCTTCCCTCGTTTTTCCTTTAATCACTCGAACCGCGACACGTTACTATTATATCTCTTATATCCTTACGGTTTTCTCAATCCACGAAGACTCCCGTCCTAATTTCTTCCTTCCTTCTTTTCTTCCTTCCTTCCTTCCTTCCTTCCTTCCTTCCTTCCTTCCTTCCTTCCTTCTTTCCTTCCTTCTTTTACCACCCTCCTGAAGATTGCTCGTCGTATCGTTTAAAGGGACGACGAAGGACACGAAAGCGTGTGAGAGAGAGAGAGAGAGAGAGAGATAGAGAGAGAAAGAGAAAGAGAGCGAAAGATAGAGAGATAGATAGAGAGAAAGAGAGAGAGAGAGAGAGAGAGAAAGAGAGAGAAAGAAAGAGAGAAAGAGAGAAACACCGACCTCGTGTACGACACGAACGTAACGCACACCGCGCGTACACGGAAGGAGCGTAAGCGGGAGGAGGATGTTCCGTACGAAGGACGATTACTTTCTTCTTATTTTCTTCTTTCCTTACTGGAGGGTCCGGGTATGACGGAACGTGACGGAACGCGAGGACGGTAACGACGATGACGACGGCGACGGCGACGACGACGTTGACGTTGACGTTGACGACGACGACGACGACGACGAAAACGGCTGGCTGGCTGGTTGGCTGGCTGGTTGTTTGGTTGGCTGACTGGCTGGCTGGCTGGCTGGCTGGTTGGCTGGCTGGTTTGCTGGCTTGCTAACTGTCTGGCGGTACGACACGCGGTATCCTTCGGCACTCTTCTTCTCTTAACCCTCGCGAACGCGTGACGACGATCGAGTAACGTAAATAAAACGTAATCGAGATCGACGCGTGTAACGATCCAATATTATTATTCTCGAAATTTGTCTCGATCCCCTTCAGTTAAGTTCCGTACCGTTTTGCCTTTCTTCCTCTTACTCTCTCACTCTTTCTTTCTCTCTTTCTCTCTCTTTCTCTATCTCTCTCTCTCTCTCTCTTTCTTTCTCTCTCTTTTTCTCTCTCTCCGTTTTTCAGTCTTTCCTTTCCTTGGTTTCCTGCTAATAATCTCCGAGTCGATTTTCGCGGTACACGCTGTAATAAAAGCACGACGCGCGAAGGAGACGGCCGGCTATAGGACCGGCTAGTACCAAACAGTTGGTGGTTCTATCTTGGCGAGATGACACCACCGACGAGAGACCGAGGAGGGACCAGCTGCTGTCGCCTTTGGGACACACACCGGGGGACTACCTAGTCGTAGAGTGATTGGGAACGCGACTGGCCAAAGCACTTGATTCGCGCGCGGTTCGGTTTGCCCGTTGCTGCGCCTCTCCCGTGCAGTTTTTTCGGCAACCTCGTGGTGTGCGTGCGTGCGCGCGTGCATGTACGCGTGAGAGCCAGCGTGTACGTGCGCGCCTATCTTTCTCCCTCTCTTTTTCTCTCGCTCTCTTCCTCCCGCCCGTTCCCCTCTTCCTCCTCCTCCTCCTCCTCCTCCTCCTCCTCCTCCTCCTCCTCCTCAACCCCGCACCCCTCTTCTTCTCGCCGCCCTCCCGAGTCGCTCTCTTTCTCTCTCTTTCTCCCCCTTTTTTCTTCTTCTCGCTCTTCCTGTCCCTCTCTCGCTCTCTTCGATCGTTCACGAGTGTGCGTGTCTCTTCCTACCACACGGCAAAATCTCTCTCTCTCTCTCTCTCTCTCTCTCTCTCTCTCCCTCCCTCCCTCCCTTTCCCTCTCTCTCTGTCTTTCTCTCTCTCTCTCTCTCTCTCTTTCTTTCCTTCTTTCTTCTATCGCTCTCCTTTAACCGTACGTGCACACGTGGATGATGGATGCACGTACGTACACGCGCGTGCGAGCCTCCTTTGCTCTTCTTTCTCTCTTCTTCGCACGGTAGCTTTATAATAGTAGTAGTAGTAATAATAGTGATAGCAGTGGTGTGTAGTGCCTGTGGTGGTAGGCGCAGGGCGTGCGCGTAAACGTGTATGCGTGACGGAGTGTGCGTGCGTTAGCAGCGCGCGAGGGTATAGTTACCGAAATGTTAACCTCGTGGAACCACTTTTTATCGAGTGTCGCAAAATTCATAGGAACCTCGCGCAAAAGAGGAGTGGGGCGAAGTCCCCCCTCTCGAGTCTACTACTCGCGAGAGGGGCGGCTTCACCCCTCCGTACACCGCCGCCGCCACCGCCACCGCTTCGGGCCTGCTTTGCTTGCCTGCTCTGCCTATGCCTGCCTGTTCTGCCTGCCTGCCTGCCTGCCTGCCTGCCTGCCGCCTGCTTGCTTGCTTGCTTGCTTGCTTGCCTGCCTGGTCCTCGCCAATTCTTTGGCCCCACCATCGCCACCACCACCGGCGCAACCCTATCTCTCTCTTTCTCTCTCTTCTCTTCCTTCGTTCCTCTTCTTCTACAACGGACGGACGCGCGCGCGCCGCGTACTTTGCTCTATCTCTTTTTCTCTCTCCTCTTTCCCTCTCTCTCTCCCTCCGTCTCTCTCTCTCTCTCTCTCTCTCTCTCTCTCTCACTCTCTCCTCCCTTCCTTCCTTCCTTCCTTCAAACGTCCATCCTCCCGCGTCTCCCCACCTGCCATCCCTCCTCTCCTGCTCGGTAGTTTCGTTTGACTCTATCTCTCTCTCTCTCTCTCTCTCTGCCTCTCTCTCTCTTTTCAACATTCTACTCCTTCCCTCCTCTCTTACTGCCACCCTTCTTCCTCGTCCCCACCCACTCTACCCTCCTCCTCCTCCTCCTTCTCCTCCTCCTCCTCCTCCTCCTCCTCCGCCTTCTCCTCCTCCCCTCTCGACATTTAGCCCGTGCATAGCCAAACTTATGTACAGTTAGCTGCGCCGAGGCTAGCCGCGCCGATTTTTCTGCCGTTTGCGGCGCCCGCGAAACGCGAGTCCTCTCTCTCTCTCTCTCTCTCTCTCTCTCTCTCCATCTCTCTATCTCTCTCTATCTTTATCCCTCTCTCTATCTCATTTTCGGTCTTTCTCTCTCTCTCTCTCTATCTTTCTTATATAGATATTCGTTCTCTACTCTCGCACGACACTCCCCTTATACGACCCTGACGACTCTGACGCCTTCGAAGAGACGAAAGTTTCTTTTTCTTTTTTTTTTTTCTTCTTCTCTCCGACTAATCTTTCTCTTTCTCTATTCTCTCTCTCTCTCTCTCTCTCTCTCTCTTTTTGTTTTCTTTCTTCTTTTTTTGTTTTCGTTTCTGTTATTTCTCTTCTTGTCTTTGTTTTCGTCTATTTTTTTTCCGTATTCTTTTTCTCCTCCCCTCGTTCGGCGTTTAACAAAATCCGAGTAAAAAGAAGAAGAAAAAGGGAAGAATTCGAATCGCCGGTAGCGATCTCGAAAAAATTTTCAAACGTTCGCATAATCGAACTGTGAAAGAGGACGGAGAGAAAGAAAGACACAGGAGGAAGCTCGCGCGCGCGTCATTCAATTAGTCAGCCATCGCAGCTATTAGTAAGGACGAGGCGCGATATTTTTTTGCGCCGTCGGCCGTCCGCTAGCCGTCCGCTCGTCTTCCTTCCTTCCTCCTCTTGCCGCTCGCTAAATTATCGGGCTCGTAATCTATAAACGGGTATCTTTTAATGTCACTTATAATTCTGATGCATCTGTGTCAACACAGTGCAAGGTGTTTATCTTTTCTTCTTCGTTGACGCGCGAATGTATCTCTAGATCCGAAGCGATAATGATAATGAGACCTATGGATGCAGATTCGTGTCCTTCGACGTTTTAATCGTTAAACGCCGGACTCGAGATCGATACGATCCAACTAATTATTAAAAATTCGAACGAAATCGTTTATTTCTCACGGAGCATTTTCTTCTTCTTCTTCTTCTTCTTCTTCTTCTTCTTTTTTCTCTCTCTCTCTCTCTCTCTCTCTCTCTCTCTCTCTTTATTCCGTAATTTTTTTTTTCTCTTCTCTTCTCTTCATCGATAAATCCTTATCGGCCTTTACAATAGTGCCGATTCACGACGATTCCATGATTTGACTCGTTTTCCGTGGTAAAACAAATAAGAGACTCGTCGAGTTGAGAGCGGGATGGAGGGAGGGAGGGGAGAAAAAGAAGAAATAAGAAGCAGAAGAAAGGCGAACGTTACTATTCATCCACGACGTGCATTCCGCATATCGTATATCGTTCCCTGTTAAAAGGAACTTAAAACAGCACACGTATTTTCGATGCGTGCCATCGTCTTGCGAAACTATGACCTTGAATTACTATTTTGTTTTTTGCTCGCGCGAACGGCGCAGAAGGATAGACGTACCCGTCCGAGAAACACTTTCGTTTTTTTTTTTTTTTATTTTTTTATTTTTTATTTATTTGTTTTCGTCCGTAGTATCGTTCCACATACAACGAGGCTCTTCTCGCTACTTCCCCCTCCCCCTTTCCCACCGTCCCACAAACGGACCTTAAGCGGGTAAACTTGTGACTTCGCTGCATTCGCGAATTTACACTTTCCATTCGAGTGAGGTATTATTTACGGGAAACGTATAAATGAATATTGAATGATACGGGCGATCGTCGGCAAAAGAAAAGAATAGAAAAGAAAAAAAAAAAGAGAAAGAAAAAAGAAACATAAGGAAACTAAAAGAGAATCGATTTACGGAATATCGATCGAGTTAGCGAGTAGCTCTCCCTCGAGCAGGTCAAATTTCTTGACGTTCGTATGTACGCGTGTGTGCTGTCTGCTTTGTGTATATGCGTATGCGTGCGTGCGTGCGTGCGTGCGTACGCGCGCTCGCGTATAATCCGTCCATGTAATAATTGCCGGATAAGCACGTACTCGATTGACTTATTCGCGAAGATACCTCTTTTACGACGAGGCCTCCTTTCGATCGTTTTTCTCGGACTCAACCGTTATTATTCCTACAAACTTTCGAACTCGCATACCACGTCGCCTTTTATCTCTCCTTCGTTTGATGCCTTATCGCTTAGCGTTCGTGATCTAACGCGCGAGACCACCACCAAAGCCCGAAGAAATGATTTCTATATCGGCGTTGTTACGTCCGTCCGACGAGAGCCTTTCGTTTCTCGAACGATCAACGAATTTTCGTCGATGTTATCGTAACAAACACGGTACATACAATTTTGCTTTGACGATATCGATGAAGCATTGCACTAGCAACGACGATCGTCGAGTTTCGAGTTCGATATTATACGCCGATAAGGAAAAACAACATTTAGAATTATTTTCCTCCAAAGATCTCTATGCCGATTTATCCCTTGGCAATCATTTGTAAAGCGTGAGAGAGAAGATGACTACGAATTTTTTTGGTATGAATAATTTCCTATTCACGGTGTGGTTTTCTTTCTTTCTTTTTTTCTTTTTCTTTTTCTTTTTTTTTTTTTTTTTTTTTTTTTTTCTAAGGACGATACTCAAACACCCATGATTATTTCTCATACCAAAACGAATCTCCGCGTACCCCATCGGACTTTTCTGCGGTTTCACGTTGGTAAAAGGATACCAATATCCCTGGCAGACGAGTTTAAAATGTCTTTGGCATGAAGTCTCGTATTACCGCTAACCAAAATTCGCCTCGATCACATGCAAAACTTACGTGCCACGTACGATCCCTTTCTTTTTCATCACATCGCGATCTTTATCGGAATAACGATCGCGAAGAATCTCCAGACTCGATTAATTCTTATTTCTCTCTCTCTCTCTCTCTTTCTATATAATATATGTATATATACACGCACCTATATTATATACACCTATATTTGTGTATATATATAGTATATGTTTAAATATATGGGGTTATATTTATATATGTATGTATGTATGTATGTATGTATGTATGTATGTATGTATGTATGTATGTATATAGTTTTGAGCGAATTTGTAATCATTTATTTATAGGCAAAATTTTAGTGGATATAACAAGATTATCCAGAATTTATCCTATCGGTTGGCTTCGTGCAAACCTATTTGTGGTATGACTAAACCGTCCGGGAGATAAGATTATAAAGTCGCAGTTGTCGCCGATGTTTCTTGTCTAATGACCTCTGCAGGCGATACCGCGAGGTGGATATTTTTTCTTGGTTTATATGATACAATTGCATTTAGCACGAACGAGAACGTAGGATATAAATCGTGCTCCGCGGAGGCAAAAAAAAGAAAACGTGAGGATTATATATATTAAAAAGAAACAGAACAAAGCGAGAAGTAAAGACAAAACAAGAGAAAGAAAAACAAAGCAAAAAGATCAAAGGAAAGAACATTTGGGACTACGGTATAATCCCATATACGGCTCGTACGTTAGTATCTACGTAATGAAAACGTAATATCGTGCGAAAGTATTTAAACGGCTCACTTAAAACGTAGCCGATTAACAGCATGGCGGTTACGTCACACAGAGGCGTCCCGGCTGCCACGTCGACTACGTAGGAGATGTCGATACGTGCCAAGTATATTCGTGTAAACTTTTATGTATACTATATGTAGGTATACGCTTATACAGGATGCACGAAAACGGCCATCTTTTTTCGCAAGGTATACTCCTTTCTCTCTCTCTCTCTCTCTCTCTCTCTCTCTTTCTCTACTTGGCAGATCCTCTTTCTTTCGTACTCTATGTAGGCGAGAAGGGATCTTTGACCCGAACAGGACCCGAAGTCGATCGGTAGCTAAACGCAACTTTTTCGCCGAGGCCGCTGATCTTTTTGCCCGGCTACTTACTTTTCATCCTGACGCGAATGAGTTATAAACCTCGTTCGTGTTGTCCCTGGTAGGAAGAAACATAGCAGTACATCCACCAACACCACCTTACACTCCTATCATCGTCATCGATGTCAGTGGAATGGTATCAACATCTACCATGGTGGACATCTCTCTCTCTCTCTCTCTCTCTCTCTCTCTCTCTCTCTTTCTCTGTGGATTCTATCTAAAAATAAATCTTCGAAGACATGTAATGGGATAATAGAATAGAATTCTTCCTGGCAAGAAGCGCGAGACACATAGGAGGACCAGGGACCAGGACAGAAGGTATATAATCGAGACGCGAGTATACGCTCGAAAACTGGTTCCCTCTTTCGTACCTTCCACCCGTCGAAAAGAAATGTGCTTCGTGCCGCTGTGGCTGCTGCTGTGGCTGCTTCTGCTGCTGCTGCTGTTGCTGTTGCTGTTGCTGCCGCTGCCGCTGCCGCTGTTGTTCCTGCCGAAGCTGCCACTACCGCTGCTGTTGCTGCTGCTGTCTCATCTCTCTTACGTTTCGTGTCGACCGACCGACCGACCGACCGGTACAACGTCGACTTAAGTCATCTTTGCAGGAAGTGAATTCGTCGAGAAAGAGAAAGAGAAAGAGAGAGAGAGAGAGAGAGAGAGAGAGAGAGAGAGAGAGAGAGAGAGAGAGAGAGAGAGAGAGAGAGAGATAGCCGTAAGCAAATTTTTATTCCATTTTTATCTAACGAAAAGATTCAAGTTTATAACGTACTCTCTTTCTCTCTCTCTCTCTCTCTCTCTCTCTCTCTCTTTCTGTCTCTCTCTTTTCGTTCGATTAGATCGTTAGTTCGTTCTTTCCTTTTTTTATTTTTATCCATTATAAGAGTTATCTTCAACGAGGTAGACGGTTACATCTCGTAAAGTAGTTAAATTCGTTAAAGTCCATCTTTGAAAAAAAAAAAGTCCTTGGATCATGGATCTGACTATCTTTCTTTTCGTGCCAAACGAAAACTCCGTGCCAGAGACGATGAGGAAGAGGAGGAAGAAGAAGAAGAAGAAGAAAAATACGAGGGAGAAGACGAAGAAGACGAAGAAGACGAAGAAGACGGAGTAGAAGAAGAAGAAGAAGAAGAAGAAGAAGGAGAAGAGGCTGCGGCCCTTTTGCACGAGGCTCGCTAGCAGATTGGACAGGACGGCTCCCTGCACGTTTGCTATTCGTGCGAGGGCCATGAACCCCGAACAGGTTGCCCCCTTGGACGTTCACCTTCTGTAGGAACACCGTTCCCCCTTCCCCGCAACAGGCTTCTCGAAAACCTGGCTCGCTGGCCCTTCCTTGTGCTCCATCTCGTTCCAAGGACTCGTCCGTCTCTTTCCAACCCTCCTCACCTTCTCTTTCTCCCCATTTATTCTCCCCGTCCACGAAAGCTGGCCACCCTGACCCTGAGGACCTATGTCGCTTCTCCTCCCCACCGTACTCGGACCCCTCAACACACCTACCACCCGTTCGTGCGTACTATAGTCACGCTATACCGACGGTGTTAGATAATCCGACGCGTTAAAAATCTGTCGATCTTCTAAGAACACCTTTGAAGATCTAAACACGATATATATATATGTGTGTGTGTGTGTGTGTGTGTGTGTGTAGGTACGAACGCGAACGTCACGATATATTAAAAAATTGTTTAACAATATTTTAGATATCTCGTTGCTCGTAATATTTTGTTTTTTTTTTCTTTTTCTTTGTTTCTTGTTTCTATTTATCTTCCTTTCTCCCTCCCTCTCTCTCTCTCTCTCTCTCTCTCTCTCTCTCTCTCTCTCTCTCTCAAAAGTTTCACTTGCAAATTGTTGGAACAGATAATAGGTTAGATTCGTGAAATATATTTTTCGCCCTTCAAAGGTGGACTCTACTCTTCGGCGTATACGGAAAATAGCATTACTTTGAGAAATATGCACGCTCGTGAGGCACGTAGGGGGAAAAAGTCGTTCGAATCGCTTCATCGGTTGGTTGCTGCTGGTCGATAAATTCTTTCCTACGTCGGTGACCTGTTTACGTAAAAGGAACTACCAACATTTGGAAAAAAGTTATTCTCTTAGCTACCCTTGTAGAAAATCGATGCAAAGCGCGGTTATTATTGTCGGGAGAATTTTTAAACGTAGAGTTATACACATACAGGGTGAGCCCGAAGTTCTTAAGGTGATATTAACAATCATTGACTCTCTTTTTCGAGACTTTTCAGGCTAATTTCTTTCTCTTGTTCTCTCTCCCTCTCTCTCTCTCTCTCTCTCTCTCTCTTTCTCTTTTCTTTCTTTCTCTTTCGTTCCTTCTCTCTTTTTTTCAGCTAGGTTAGCAATTTCATTAAAAAGTTACGCGTTTAACAATCTACTCGGTTGCTACGATGGTGATCGATGATTTGTTTTCTTTTTTTATTTTATAATAATAATAATAATAATAATAATAATAATAATAATAATTATTATTATTATTATTATTATTATTAAAATCGCAAGGCAGGTACGATCCGACCCGCGAATTTCGAAATTGTCGGCTTTGGATTTTTGCAACGGCTTACAGGATGACGACACCGTATTGGATGCAAAAACCGCTTCGAAAAGTTGCACCGATTTGCAGTATTCGCCGAACAAAGAAAGGACGAACCGGTCGAGCGCTCTCTATAGATGCGTCATCCGCCTAGAATGCAGCGTACATAGAAACGTCTTAGGCAACCGTGTGGACGTTTCCTAGAGTTTCAATTACGCTGACGATATATCTCCGACGGACGATATCTTCCACGAGGAACTCGTCGAAACTCGACGAAACAATCGTCGTTCTGTTGAAACTTCACAAGATAATATACATACGTACATAGACACATCTTTCTCGAAATCTAATTTCGTTTTGGTCATAGAATATAATTCAATCATCGTCTCGAGGATCTTAGGGGAATCCAATTGTCTCAAATTTTTATCGTTATTTTCTTTTTTTTCCCCTCCTTTCTTCTTTTATAAAAGCAAAAAAGAAAAAAAAAAGGAAAAGAAAAAAGATTGAAATAGATTTTTTCCCAACGTCACTTTACACTTTATTCGTTGGACTCGTCGTAGCAATCACGATTCGAACGAATGGTCTATCCGCGCATATATATATATATATATATATATATATATATATATATATATATATAGAGAGAGAGAGAGAGAGAGAGAGAGAATACAGATAGACACAAGGTGGATTTCAAATAACTAGCCGTACCGATAGAAATTCTGTCTGACCGCACAAACGATATCCACTCGTAGAATCATTTGAATTTTACCGATCGCCCCGCTGCTCATTCCTCCTGACCTGGCTAATAAAAGTAACAATAGAAGTAACTTATTATTAGAGGGTACTCGAAGCTAAGAACGTTTCTCTTTAAACTTGCTCGAGGAATATCGATCATTATAATATCGATTAACCTCAACTTAATCAATATGCAACGTGATACATTAATGAACCCGAGGAAACTGATATAAGTTTACAAAAATAATCTTTCATTAAAACGAACTCCTTTTTTTCTTTTCTTTTTTTCTTGTTTTTTTTTGTTTTCCCGCGACCACAATCTACGAAGGAATTAATTTAGAATAATTCGCTGTGCCGTTTCTTTTCATTCTTTCTTTCTTTTTTTTTTTCTTTCCTTTTCTTTTCCTCTCGCTTCATCTTTTTATTATAATACAATCCTCGAGCAACGACGACGACGACGACGACGAACGACCACGACGCGTCACTATCGTCGTTGTTTCGTCAATCGATTCCTCGTAATATCTCTTTGGTCTTTTGTTCTACAAATACTATTCGATAACTTTCACGATCCACCAATAAAATGTTGCAATGATTTATTTTCCCATACGTGAATATGATAAATATTTCGAATGAACAACAAATTCGTAATAAACAAATGCGAGTAAGGAAAAATAATCATAAATAATAATAATAATAATAATAATAATAATATTAATAGTAATAATAAGAGGAAGAAGAAGAAGAAGAAGAAGAAGAAGAAGGAGGAGGAGGAGGAGGAGGAGGAGAAGGAAAAGAAGGAGGAGGAGGAGGAGAAGAAGAAGAAGAAGAAGAAGAAGCCCGAAAAATAAAGCGGACGACTAACGCGAGAAAGCAGGAAGCGCTTCTCGCGCTCCTGCAATTTGCTCGATAAAAGGAGCAGCCTGGTCCCTAATTCGGTGCGTTACCTTCCAATTATATGCGGGTTCGTTCTAACGCATAATGAAGAAGCGGAAGTGCGTCCCCGTCCGTTCGTGATTCGAGGCAAGAGTTTTGCCGGGAGCCCGTCAGCCATGCAATGCCATATGAACATACACACTAATATACACACACGCACATGTGCACGCACACGCACACACATGCATAAAAATATGCGTATGTACTTGCTCGGCCCACGAAGCTCCGAAATAATAAATAAATTCACCGGCGAAAGCGGTACCGGATGTCCGACCAAAACTACACGTATGTATAACCGACGTCGATGCTAACGACGACGCAGCCCGTTGCATGCGGAAACGACAATATATATATATATATATATATTTATATATATATATATATATACATATATAAATACATACATATATGTATAAATATATATGTATAAATACATACATATGTATATATCTATACTTATGTAAACACGTAAATTATATATATATATATATATATATATATATATATATATATATATATATTAAATATCTTATGATTATAACGAATACTATCTCCTTGCTTTTCTTATGTACACAAGTGGCCATAATGTAAAGACAGTTTAAAAACTTCATTCTATATTTTTTCTCTCCTTCTTCTTTTTTTTTTTTTTTCTTTTTTGCATCGTAAAATTAGACATTTCACGAAGTATGAGAAGAGAGAACAGTTACGTTATATCCTATTACGACGATGTTTTCCTTTCCCATTCTATCCTCGATCAAAATAGACGATGGAATTTCTATGCCAGACGAATGAGCGATGGGTGGGGAGGAGGGGGTGAGAGGTGGAGGGTGCGAAGACTCGAAGACTCGAGACATTTGTCTATAGTGATTGATTAGACAGACAGTTGTGGTATCTAAAAATCGAGATGATACGGGTTAGAGAGAAGCTAGGTGTGGTCGATCGGCGAACGGGCCGGCAAACTCTTCGAGGTCGACTCGATCGTTCGGAATCGTCGTCGTAGTCGTCGTCGTCGTCGTCGTCGTCGTCGTCTTCGTCGATCGAAGTGTTTCGTTCGATGACGCAAGGACACGGTTGATTATGAAATCAACGAAGCAAGGCCCATAGAGGCTACGCGATTTTTAGACTCGTTTGCAGATTTCGCGACACCGTTGCATAAATTACATGTGTACATAACTTTACCGTATGCGTACATAAATATTCTCGTATGTATCGGTTATACTTCGTTCACTTTAGATGTTTGTACGTATACATATATCTATATATCTATATATATGTATGTACGTACATCGACGAAAATATTTTTTCTTTTTCTCTCTCTCTCTCACTTTTTCTTTTTCTTTGAAACGATAACGACAACTACATGAAGTATAAGAGGTCTAAGGACGCTAATAAGAAGTAAAATTTTGCATTTTTATATCTTACTCGTTTATTCGACCGACAGAGAATTTCATCCAACTCAAAGGAAGGACGCTCGAAAGGTGCCCGAGTGTTTTTCGCTACACACGTATAAACGCACTTAAATTGCGACGCGGTGTATTAACGCGGCGATTTATCCTGAGATTTCTCGCGCCGATAAAGTTACTTTCACCAGAAAAACCAGATAGCTTTCGCGATTTTCGTTTTAGAACGGACAACGGCTCGGTGCATACGTTAAACTCGTCGCATGAGTTTTACATGAACACCTGTCCCTTTTGCTCGTATGGACGTAAGGATATCACGAAAAATTAATCCGTAATATTATTTTATATACCCACACACACACACACACACACACACACACATACACACACAACCCACACGCATATATATATATATATATATATATATATATTTCTTTCTCTCTCTGTTCGTATGTCTTTCTATCTCTCTCCCCTCTATCCCCCCACTCTCCCTCTTTCTCTCTCTCTCTCTCTCTCCCTCTCCTATATTTTTTATTTGAAGAATCGAGCGTTTTGATAATCCTCTTACGATATCTTCTCCAATTTCTCGCGTAATTACGCGATATATGTCATCGTCGTTTCTTCTTCTTCGTGCGAGAAACGATCAGTTCTCGTTCTTGGCACGTCTAACTACGAGGGAAAGGGGTTATCGTTTCCATTCTCGAACGATTCGCGATCGTCCGTTGATGATAAACACGCGTTCGTGACTTTCTTAATCAATATACTCGTCGAATTTATTATTTAATACATAGGAAGACACTTTTAAACGTATTTCACGTATCCACCGAAACGTTTCGCAAATTCGCCAAACACACAATAAGTAGATTACGAAGAATACTTCGTGCTCTTTATAATTACACAAATATTGGTAGTTCTCGTTAAAAGTATTCGGGTCATGATGATTGCACGCCCGAGAAAGACGAGACCTTGGGTATATAAACGACGAGACGTACTACTTTTTTTAAATACGATTATTTATTAGACTTCGATTTAATCTCTAAAACCTATTCTATCCGTTCGGCGAGACTATTTCAGAAACGGTCACAGAGAGCTGGACCTGTCCTTTCCTTTCCTTTCTTTTTTGTTCCCCCTTTCTTTTCTTTTTTCTTTTTGCCTCAAAGGATTTTCACTTATTCCAAAGGATAAGATATTTTCACACGATAACCTCCTGGCGTTATAATCGCGATCAACTTTGCTCTACTTTCGATTATCTGATCGTTCGAGAACGTGGGGATCGGTTCTCCCTAC
>OU426858.1:3310468-3320468 GCA_911387685.1 Dolichovespula media
TCTACGAACTCTTACGGGTCTAATTTACCTTCTCGAACCGGTCGTCGTCTTCCTCCGAATGAACTTGACGTATGAATATAGAAATGAAAGGAACATAGGACAAATCAAAGTTACAATCAAAATAAACATAGGTAAGACTGAGTTTCTCACGGCGTACGAAAGTTTTCGGATGAAAACATTGAAATTTCTCCGAAGTCAGCACAAAACTCGTGATTTTTCTCGCTCTCTCTCTCTCTTTTTTATTCGCTCACTGCAAGGCAAGTTCAAGAACCTCTTAAATTAGGCGTAGTTTACGGGAGGCAAAAACCTTTCGGGCGAACGAGTCACGGCTATTTCTTTCTCAAATCAAACATTCTGGAAATAAAGTTTCGGCATCCTATGGTCGGCCTGCTCCGTGCACGCAATGCGCACGCAACGAGCGAGCGAGCCTACCCCCGAGAGGAGCATGCAAACGTCTCGTGCAAGCAAGCCGCTCGTGCAAGCGTCCTTTGCGTTGTGTACGCCGAAAGCGTATGTGTGTGCGAGCGAGCCGAGCTCGACCGTAAACGAATAATACATCACTAAAGAAGTGCTCACGAATTTTGTCCTTTTATATTTCGTCCTTATATATATATATATATATATATATATATATATATATATATGTTATGATGTTAAACCATCTCAATGGCTCCAAGTACTCGAGTTTAACCTTCGCCTCGTCTCTCGGTGTTTACAAAACTTTAGGAATGTTAGATATCCAGATCTTTCGAGAAATTCGTATTTATCGAGATTATAGATCGCAGGAAGAACGTTCGATGTAAAGCTAGATGTAATTAATACATATAATTTGACGATAACGACAAATTAAATGTGAACGGTTTGTGTTTATCCTTCAATACGATTATTCTCTATACTAAAGAACGATTTAAATGGACAAGAACGACGCGCGAGACAATGCCAATAAGTATTTCGTTATAAAATTTATATTGCCTCGCGTAACTCTTTAAGGAACGACTGGAAAAGAGAGAGAGAGAGAGAGAGAGAGAGAGAATCGATAAACGAGTAGGAAAACGAAAGGTAAATCAAAGAAGAAAAGAAAATAGGTATGGAGGAAGACATCACCGCCATCGTTAACGGGCGTTTGCTTAGGCGTTTTCCCGGGATACTCGGGGAACAAGTTCGGGTTCTAAGTGGCTAAGCCAAGTCAACCGAAGGGGCAATGCACCGATGCCAATACAAGGAGAGGGGTGGGATGTAGTAGAGTTGGTGAGGGAGGGGTGGACCGAGGCGGCTCGTATCCGCGGGCAGGTGGTCCTCGGCTCAAAGAACTTTTGTCCGGCCGTTGATCCTCTCCTCTCGCAGAACGCGCGATGAGAAAGAAAGCTTCTTCTTCGAGTTGGCTTCTCCTCGCCATAGAACGCGGATGGCAGGACAGTTTTGTCCGGGTGCAGAAAGAGGAGGATGGAGTATTACTCCGGTGAGAGAAAAAGAAACAAAGAGAGGAAAAAAAAAGAAGAAGAAAAAGAAAAGAAAAGAAAAGAAAAGAGAAGAAAAGAGAGAAGGAGGGAGAGAGTAGAAGTAGGAAGGAGCAGGATCGAAACATAAGAGAGAGAGAGAGAGAGAGAGAGAGAGAGAGAAAGAGAGAGGAAGGATTTCGAACGGTGAAATGCCTTCGAAAACGAAAGAGGCGCGCCGAAATGGGCCGATTTCCGCGTGAAATTCGAAAGCGTGCAAGAGCCAACCAGGAGTTCTTCTCTTGTCTGAGAGTTGTGCTTTGAGTGATGATTCTCTCTCTCTCTCTCTCTCTCTCATATATATACGCATACACACTGACACACAGTCTTTCTCTTTCAAATAACAGTCGAATGAAAGTCATGTTCGCCGCTGACAAGTAGAGAAAAGTGGAGAAGAAAAATTCGATCGGGGTTGCATATATCTATCTACCTGCCTACCTACCTACCTACCTACCTACCTACCTACCTACCTACCTATCTATCTATCTACCTACTTACCAACCTATCTACCTAACCTACCTATCTACCTTTCTACCTTTCTTCTCGAGAACGAACGCTCGCGAAGCTCCCGTCCGAGAGCGTGGAACATCGATGTAAAAGAGAATGAGGGGAGAAAGGAGAAGATGAAGATAACGATCCTTCATCCCAATTTCTACGATTGCAACAATGTCTAGAAAGGTCTGCACGCCAGCGCGATTTTTTAACAGCCTAATCAGGCCCGAACGAATAAGCCCCCGAGGAGCTTTCTTCCTCACAATCTTTCGTTCTAGTCGTTAGGTTAATTTCGGCGAAAATTTCGATAACCTACGTGGATACCGTCGTAGAGAAAGAGTCCCACGCTTCTTCCATCTCTTTTTGTCTCAATTTTTTTTTTTTTATTTTTTGTTTCTCTCCCTCTTTTCTTTCCTTCTCTCTCTCTCTCTCTCTCTCTCTCTTTTTATACTTTACACCTTTTGCAAGGACTACGTCCGCGACGTAGATTTTCTCTCTCGGCGAAAGCGGACAGCCTGGTGCGCTCAGCTTCTTTTGGTAAATTGCGTAACGATCGAGAAGCCGACTCGAAAGGAATTCCAATGGTGTAAAGGATCGATCGTTTTTGATCCAACGAATCTCCCCCACCCTCTCTCCTTCTCTCTCTCTCTCTCTCTCTCTCTCTCTCTCGTGTTCTCTCTTCTTTTCGTCGATACAAGTATCGGTCGAATACCCTTAACGTACTCTTAATTTTTATTAAAATATTCGATTGTTTAAAACCGACTATATATTCCCCTTTCTTTCCTGTGAAGAATCTATTTCGCAAAAATATTACTTGAGAACGTCGAATATTTTTCGGTAAGGATGAGAACGAAAGAGAAGAAGAAGAAGAAGAAGAAGAAGAAGAAGAAGAAGTAGAAGATGTAGAAGGAGAAAGAAGAAGGAAAGAGAGCGGGACTTCGCCGCGATGTTGTAGTACGATGGCATCGTATTGCATCCACGAGTCGCTAGTAAGCGGACACGATTGCGCGACGACGAGAGGGAATAAGAAAAGGGGCTTTTGGAGGGGGGTCGGGAGGGGGAGACGGAGCGATTGACAGGAGAGAGAGAGAGAGAGAGAGAGAGAGAGGGAGAGGGAGAGGGAGAGAGAGAGTAGAGAGTAGAGAGTAGAGAGTAGAGAGTGCAGAGAAGAAGGCTGTGGCGAGCGTGCGCGCACTCATGGAGGAAGGGAAATGGCCAAGAGAGAGGAGAGGAAAAGGGTCGCCACCGAAAACCGACTAGCGATTGCATTAAGTAGAAGAGGCACGATGATTCCGTGCGGGCGGTGGCAGAGGAGAGAGAGAGAGAGAGAGAGAGAGAGAGGTAGGGAAAGAGGGAGAGGAGTATGAAGAGTACGAGGAGGATGAGAACGAGGAGGTGGAGTGGGGGTAGGGAGAGAGGGTCTAGAAATTAGGTTGTTGCACCGGGGAACGGGTGGGAGAAGCCCAAGGCCCTTGGTAACTTCCCCTACGTGAATTTAGGCCGTTGCACTTTTCGGACCCGATGGTGGGGACCCAAATAGGAGGAATGCAAGCTTGGTGGGGACGGGCCATGCCGCTGCAACGGCCGCCAGCACGAAGGGATAGTGCTTTTAGGTGCAGCCTCGAAACTCGGTGTAGAGGGGATTCTAGCAAAGACACAGGGCCGCAGCTAGTCCTCGTCGTCGTCGTCGTCGTCGTCGTCGTCGTCGTCGTCGTCATTGTCGTCATTGTCGTCATTGTCGTCATCGTAGACGTCGTCATAGCCGTAATAGTCATCGCAATCGTCGCCGTAGTCGACGTCGTTCGATAATAACAAATTTATTTTATACGATATCTCATACGTAATTGCTTATATAAATCTTTAAGTAGGTTATTTAACGTTTAAATATGACTGCGTATCTCCTATTAGAATAAGAAACTCGGTTAACAAAATCATTCCTCGATGCGATCCTAACTCGAATATATATTTAACTATTTAACGATTCGAACGATCGAGCCGTCGCTTATTCTCAACTTACCATTTAGTGACTTAGCCGATACGATATAGGTACGCGCATTAATAATGAAATACCTCGTCGACGTCTCGTATGGCTTCTTTCGTATTCCATTATTTGTTAATGCCATTCACGCTCAAGTCCGAGCCACGATAAACGTGACGCGACACGAAACAACACGAGACCTGGCGTCTTATTACACGCGTGTATTAGTCGTGATTTTGTTATACATATATATATATATATATATATATCGATTTGCTTATACCGAGCCGCGATTTCTCGCGATCTCCATGCTTCTTATGACCTTATACATTGACCACCCTAAACGTCCACCACCTCCACCACCACCGCCACCATCGCCGCCACCATCACCGCCGCCGATCGAACATAGCCAACGAACAAAGAACTCCAGGTGCGAATTTTATGCGATCAATCGTTATCGATCGTATCCTCTCGGACTAAGTTCGTTCGTGCGACGAAAATCGGTCTTCAATCCCCCCTCCCCTCCTATCTCTCTCTCTCTCTCTCTTTCTCTTCTTCGAGACGCAAAAAAGCCTTTCTATAAAAGAAGAATTTGAGAAGGTTCTCTCGTAAGTGCGAGGTTTGGTATAACGATCGTTTGAACGAAACCAAAAAAGAACTAACAAAACAAAAGCGAAGAAACTACCGTGTACTTTCGACGATACGTGACGAGGGCAACGACAAGAAGATGGCTGCTCCGCCATACTGATGAGAGTGGGAGAGGAGGGCGAGGGGAGAGTAGGAGAGGGGCCAAAAATTGAAGATTGCAACTTTGGTAGAACAGAAAGAGAGAGAGAGAGAGCGAGAGAAAGAGAGAGAGAGATAAAGAAAGAAAGAAGAGAGTGCGAGAGATAGAGAGAGATAGAGAGAGAGAGAGAGAGAGCATAGCAAGATACTTCTACTACGTTGTATGTTCCGTATAAGAAAGAGAAAGAGAAAGAAAAAGAGAGAGTGAGGAAGGGAGATAGAGAGAACGAAATTATCCAACGAGGAGGAGTCGACGCGTAACTAGGGGAAAGAAGAAGAAGAAGGCAAAGAAAGCGGCATCAACCGGAGAGGAGAGAAGTATAGAAGACAAACAACGCGAGAGCGAGAGGAATAAATTGCATTTAGGCCGTTCCATCTAAAATAGGCTTGGCCCACGCATCCGCCCTTGCAACGATATAAATTAGATTATATCTATTATACGTTATCTGTGTCGAGAGAGACAAAGAGAGAGATAGATAGATAGATAGATAGATAGATAGATAGAGAGAAAGAGAGAGAGAGAGAGAGAGAGAGAGAGAGAGAGAGACTAACGGAGCGTATAAGAACATCTATGACTGATGGTATGGAGAATTTTAAAGAAAAGAACAAAAATTATTAGAGCGAAGGAACGAGGGGAACGAAAAAGAAGAAGAAAGAGAAGAAGAAGAAGAAGAAGAAGAAGAAAAAGAAGAAGAAGAAGAAGTAGATGAAGAAGAAGAAGAAGAAGAAGAAGAAGAAGTAGACGAAGAAGAAGATGCTTCAATGTCATCGGAGATAGGTGGTGCAAGGAAAGAAATAAAGGGAAGAACAAAAAGGGAGAGAGAAAAAGAGAAGTGAAAAGAGAAAAAGAAAAGAAAAAAAGAAAGAAAGAAAGAAAGAAAGAAAGAAAGAAAGAAAGAAATGAAAAAAGAGATAAGGTGGAAAAATAAAGAGGAGGAGAACGTAGAAAAACGAGAGAAAGAAAGAACCATGGAGATCGTCGTCAGTCCGATGTTTGGTGAATTTGGTTAGAGCGACGGTAAGAGGAGTCATAGTGGAAACTCGAAGCCATTCGTATCGGCCGTCTCCCTCTTTCTCTCTCTCTCTCTCTCTCTCTCTCTATCCTTCTTTTTCAGGCACAGAGTACATAGCGCGACGGGTGAGGCAGCAGTTAGAGGGACGGGAGGACCGTGTGGCACCGATGCATTTTGGGACTATTCCGCGGAGTTGGAGCGGTGGCTTGCTACGGGGCGGAGCCGGGAGGGGCACCGAGTCGCGGGGCCCTAGCAACGAGAGGAAGACGCCTAGCAACGCGTTTCCCCCTCTCACCCTCTCTCAGCAACGTTCTTCTCTCCTCTCCCTCGTCCAACCGAGTCTTCGTGTGTCAAGTGAGAGAGACAGAGAGACAGAGAGAGAGAGAGAGAGAGAGATAGAGAGAGAGAGAGAGAGAGAGAGAGAACGAGTGAGAGAAAGAGAGAGAGAGAGAGAGAAACGAGAACCTAGCATGCATTTTAGGCCCCGAGCCTGCAGCTTGGCCCGGCCATCGAGCCTCGAACGGGCCCATCGAGGAACGAAAGAAAGCAGTCGCACCGGACGGTGGTGGGGGGTAAGTAGGGTTCACAGAAGGTTTTCGACTCTCGCCCGTTTCGATCCTACCAACGGCGACTAGTTTCTTCAGTGGTTCGCAAATTTCCTTCTCTTTCTCTCTTTCCCTCTTCCCCCTCCCCTTCCCCTTATTTCTTTTTCTATAGGCATGAGACAATCTTGTCTCCCATTTCTTTCTCTTTTCTCTCTCTCTCTCTCTCTCTCTCTCTCTCTCTCTCTCTCTCTTTCTCACTTTTTGTCTTTCGTATTTCCTTTAAATGAGAATGATAGCGATCGTATACATAGTTAGCTCGTTATTATTAATCTTTTCGTACGGGTATTAAAGAGAATACGTGTTGAGAACGGTGTAGTTTTATCGACACGATTATCCACGAATTCTCCTTTTTATTATGCTAAAATTCGTTCGGACATATCATACAAGGTAAAAGTATCGCATCGAACTTGTCTCCCCCTCTCTTTCAACCTACTCCTCTCCCCCTTTTTCACGCGATCGGGGAAAAGCTTTTACTTGTAACTTTCATAATGTGCTAATGAAGTTTATTTAAAACGAGCGTAATAAAAACAGAGAGAGAGAGAGAGAGAGAGAGAGAGAGAGAGAGAGACAGAGTGAGAGGAAGAGAGAGATAGGGAGAGAGAGAGAGAGATAGAGAGAAAGAGAGAGTAGGATATAACGTAACATCACGTTAACTGTCTGCCGACATCGAGCTTAACGGCCGTTACCAAATTCTGCGATTTCCTGAAACGAACGTATTTTAAATATATCCCATCGAAAAATAGTCGTAAATGACGTTGTTTCGCAAACTTCGAAAAAAGGATTTATTTCGTCATCGTCGTCGTCGTTGTCGTCGTCGTCGTCGTATTCGTAGTCGTCGTTGGCGTTGTCGTTGTCGTTGTCGTCGAAAGGGCGAGCTCGATAAACGCAACATTCGTGCATTCGCTCGACTGCATGCAGCGTCGAACTAATTGCTCACGCACGTCGTGCTAAAGCATGCACACACGTACCTTCGTATGTATAGTATATAGAGATCTAGAAAGAGAAGGAGAGAGCTAGAGAGAGAGAGAGAGAGAGAGAGAGAGAGAAAGAGAGAGAGGGTACGCAATGCGTCTACACGCGACTCGGCCGTTATCTGAGATTCGTCCAGGGATAATTCGCGCGATAAAACGTCGCAACACGTCGCAACGACATGAAAATAGTCTGGTAACCCTGACGAACTGCTTAACACCCCTTCGACGCGACAACATCGACCGAGAATTGATTCTTCTTTTTCTCCTTTATTAACCTTCCATGGAAATAATGAATTTCTACAATTTTTTGCCCCCAATTCGTTTTTTATATCTCTCTCTCTCTCTCTCTCTCTCTCTCTCTCTCTCTCTCTCTCTCTTTAATTAGTTAGTTAGGTACATGCTACTTTCCACTCGTATTAATCTCATTTCGTTAAAAAGAAAAAGAAACGACAAGGTACCACTAATTTGTACTGTTTTGGGATCGATTAAATCGACCATACGTACGTAAGCTTAGGCCATTTATTTATACCGTGTTAATATTAAAAATTCGATGATTTATCGAAGGATCATGATATTTTTCACCCGTTCGTAAAGATATCCCATTTGGATTGTCGGTTTTATAACCACGGCTTCTTCTTACGGAATACGACGTGCAAACGAATATCAAGATGTCGACGAATGGTAATCGTGCCATTTTTACAGTACAGCATATAAACTTGGCTCGTATATGTCATCTTGTTCTTTTCGATTTATCTTTTTTAATACATATGTAGATATGTACCACATCATCGCTACCGGATATCGTACATTACGTTATACTTACTGCTCTTATTATCGCTAAATTGAGAAATCGTTGAGAGAAGAAGAGAGAGAGAGAGAGAGAGAGAGAGAGAGAGAGAGAGAGAGAGAATGCAAAAAAGTACGTTATAATAATTAATTCCACCTACATATACACGAGTAACGAAGTATTAAACGACGGCGTCACGAGCCACCTGCGTCGTACGTCAGGATGTACCCGAAGTCACTTATTTTATTCACCGACATTATCCAGACCGAATCGAGCATATTCTTAATTTTTTAACCTCTGTACCGCGAGCAACGTCCGAGAGATATGAAAAATACAACGGGTTAGAGATCGGGAATCCATGATAATTTCTATGAAATAAGTCGAGCTTGTCCGCTATAATTAAACATTTTTAGCTAGTACCTGTAATAGACATCGCTCGTTCTTTACATCTTATTAATGAGCGAAGCTTATCAGAAGTTTTCATTTATAGGAACGTATATGATCGTCATTGTATTCCGTTAAATAATAATACATACCTTTGGTAAACTGAGATATTAGTGAAATTTTCAGGATAATTTCGCGTAGAATTCGTAGATACTAAACTGTGTCAAGCGAGTACATTGAACGTTATATTTTATGATCGGAAAAACGAGAACAACGTGCTGAGAGCGCTAGACTTGGAAGTAACTCGCGCGATATTTCCGCTATAAATAAGCTTTTATTCGTAAAGACACTTCCCGGACGAGTAATTCGAACTGTGTTCCTTTGTGACAACTCGTTGTCACGCTATTTACGAAAATAATTAACGGAAGCGGCAGGTAGAGCGAGCGGCGTACATCTACTGCGCTAACAAATGCATCGATTATTCATTGGAGATCAATCGTCGATCTTTCGTAGATACTACGACGACGACGAAAAAATAAGGATAGAACCCTTCTATATTCGAACGCGACTTCCATCCACGTCGTAACTATCCTCGGTAAAACGAAGGGTCAATTTACTTTTTCTTTTCTTTTTTTCTTTTTTTTTTTTATTTCAAGGAGAATATCGTAATTAGTAAAGGCCTGAAAACTCAGGAGTTTCCTTTTATTTTTCTTTCCTTCCCTTCCTTCCCTCCCTCCCCGTCACCTATTCCCTTTCTCTCTCTCTCTCTCTCTCTCTCTCTCTCTTTCTTTTATTTTACTTGTCGGCTTACCGAGATAGCACTTAATTTATATCGTGACCCAGTTCGCTTTATCTTTGCAATGCTCTTCGTCGGATCGATAGGTAATATCGATCGGAATAATTCTCGTCTCGCTGACTTTCCGTTTCCTTTAATACAAAATGACGCTAACGGATTACGGATCACTCTTGAACGCGTTATCACCTATCGCGGACTATCCATACGAATCAGTACATCGGACCGTAAACCTATGGACGTTCTTCTTCACCCTTCGTACTTGAAACAACAAATCGGAGCTTCGAAATCTTCGAAGAAAAATATCTAAGCAGAAATTATTATTTCTCTTTTCCACGCCCTCCTCATCCTCCTCCTTCTTTCTTTATAGCAGCGATCAGGAGACAAGACGAGATATGGACAATTTGTCAACAATATCTGTTCCCTTCGTCTTCGTTTCAGGATATTTTCTATTTCTAAGAAGAGGGAACGTAAAAAGGAGAAAGAAAGAAAAAACATTGGGATACAACGGACCAGTACATCTATCTACGAATAATACGAGATCGAGATGGGTAGATAAATGGTCATTCGTGACTGCTCACTGCCATGGTACGAAACAATCGCTCGAAAACGTGTCGATGAACGAAGAGTCGACCGAGATGGTAACCGCAAGAGATCGTAAAAGGGTAAGAGGGGAAGAGGAGATTGAGGAGATT